>VBVR01000170.1:0-69365 GCA_011638315.1 Tetramorium parvispinum | reverse complement strand
CCACAACTTATATCTATTTAATTTTTATATAAATATATCGCCCGTTTTTTAATTGTTTACATTATTTCTCTATACTAAGATTTATTTCTATTCTCTTAAAAAATTCAGTGGGTTCTTTTTCTTGTCACATATATTCTTAATAAAATATGTGTTTTGATAATTTTCTCGTATTCTCAGAAGCTTGTAATAATGGATGATTTAAAAATAGATTGACTTTCCTACTTTTCATTGTAATTGTTTACTTCTATAAATTTGTGACAATTCCGTTTTTATTTCTTTCTTCTTATAAAATCAGGTATCTTATTTTTTATAATAGTAATTGCAGAAACATAAAGAGAATAGAATATCAATATACGTAATCGTGTATAAACAGGCTAAAGTTGAATACCTGACGCTATTTTTAACCCTCTATGTAACCGTAAATCTTGCTGAGCAGATCAGGTCGTTGCTAGAGAGTTTATACACCGGGGTTTTGATCGAAGCGTTCGTTTGATGGTCACATGTCTGTGACGGTCGGTTCGTAAAAGTTCGTCAACAGTCCAAAGATGCACCCTGAAGATTCACGAATGACTAACAAATAACACTTTGTGAATTAAGAAGATCTAAAATTTAACGAGTGTCGCGGGCTAGAAAACATCTTTGCTTCCACGGGAGTAGTCTTAATCTCATCCTTCTCTTGTTTACCTTCAGTCACAACGTTTCTGTGTAATTGGTACTTCTGAGTAGCCGCGGGAAAGCAGTAGAGCCGGTAGGAGACAGACCCGGGCGGAGAAAGAGAGAAATCCGCGCGCGCGTTGTTGCATTCTCTCTGTCTAATGGAAAAAGTTAAAGGACCGTCGGAACAGAGTAAGCATTTTTAGTAAGCAACCGCAACTTTACTCGTTAAACGACGGAACATCGAAATAACTGTCTTCCTAGCCGAGTAACGCGTTACTAGATTTCCGGAAACATTTCGGTGTAATCTAATCGCAGGGATATAACAGCGCCGACGGATTCTTAAAGCGTGTCTCTCGCGTAAAAACGCGTTGAAATAGAATGAATACATGGCGCACGTGAGGAATAATACGTCATAATTTGAGAAATTGTAAACTTCCGCATTATTGACTTATACTGACGACGTTATAGAAAAGGAGCTCGCCCTACGTCCGTTGGTCTACCATGAACACTATAACTTTTCATGTAAATGAACCGCTGTTGCCTTCGCCACGGTTATCCTCTTTACCCAGTGGCGGCATACTAAACGCGTTATTATGCACAATATTGCCCGGTTGCCTTTACTTGTTCATCATTTATCGCAGCGGCTCCTCAGTACCAGCGCCCCTTTACGCATATTGAATTAAAACGCAAAATGTAGGTACGGGGCGGACGAAATTGAACGAAGTCCCTCAAAAGGCTCGGGGGACATATAGATCTCTAACCTGTCGTTTCCGTGTAATTTCACCGGGAAAACCGAAGAAGGGATGACACTCGCTGGATATTGGAAACGCCACGGGTACTTATCCGTTGGAAAATTAAAAGTGGATACGAGATAAAATCGAATATCTACCAATGACCGAATTGTTTCACTTCCCCCTTAATTTTTTATGGCGCTATTACGAAATTGTGTCACGTGTGTTATCTTTTACGCAGCTCCAGCGTTGAAATCTCGATACAATTTTACCGTCATA
Organism: Tetramorium parvispinum; assembly: GCA_011638315.1. Lineage (NCBI taxonomy): Eukaryota > Metazoa > Arthropoda > Insecta > Hymenoptera > Formicidae > Tetramorium > Tetramorium parvispinum. The sequence continues at coordinate 67,698 of VBVR01000170.1, read as the reverse complement.
GCCAATTGTGCAATGTAATATCGCTGTATTTTCAATATGCCTTTAGAATGATTAAATTAAAATTAAAGTAAAATGAAAATATCAGAATTCGACGTTTGTATTACGCAGCGTGATTTGATCTGTAAAGCTATAAAACACGCAATATATAGCGCTCAATGCGCGGATTGAAGTTCAAAGCTTCGCAATTTAATTATGAAATATTCATGTCGCGGCGTTCGGTTGTTGGATTGCGCATTCGAATTTTACCAGTTTCAAATATAATCATCTTTGCCGAGATATAGGATGCTGTTCCTCGAAATGGGCTAATCTTTGCGGGGGTTTTATTAACGCTCGTATAATTTTTCACGATCCCGTCACGGTAACGGTTTTAAGAGACTCGCTAGTTTTATTGAGAAAGAACTCATGATAATATTAATATCCCATACAGTCGCCGGACGCAATTTCGGCTACGCCGTGCATGCCTGATGACGTTATCGGAATTTCATCGCTCAAGTAAGTAAGGATCCGGATCCTCGTTAATGCCAATCCGATTGCCGAACGCTAGAGCTGGGAATTTAAACTGACGCTCGCGAGCGATCGCATATATAAAGCAGTCACTCGCACTAAAGGTAATGCCGTACGCTAACGCGCGGCGAAAGCCGCCGAAATCTCGATCGTAAAAAACGGTATGATCGGTAAGAAAATTTTCACAGTTTCCCGATAGCGGACGTACTGCCGGAGCTCGTTCCGGCTGAAATACGGCATTCGGCGATCGTTAGCTCGCCGCGGGAGAACTTTGCCGGATGCACACTTTGCATGTACGTCGTATATTCACCGTCGCATCCGGCTGCTTCCTCCAAGATGGAGCTCGCGAGCTTCGCCTTCGGCTGTACAGCCGATACTCCTCTCGCATCCCTGAATTCTCAGAGAGAGAGAGAGAGAGAGAGAGAGAGAAAGTATCGGCTATCACTTGCGATAACTGCACGTCCTTACTAACCTTTCGCGCCTTGCATAGAGAACTGGATATGATATACGAGCCCTGGGCTGCGACCTCTTCCGCATCCATCTCATCCTCTCCCGCAAGCAAGCTCGTGTGGCATCCGCTTTTCTGGGACGAACACGCGTACACGAATGCTAGACCGTGGTCAGCGCGGAGTGATGCCGGTTCCAGCGTTTCGTAGCGCGCATTCTTCCGTAATGTGACTCGATACTATATAGTTTGTGTATGCAAACGACTCGGCAAAACAACTCGTCGCAACAAGGTGGATTTGGTGGACGAAGCCCACGTGAATATCGACGAATCTCAAATTAAAATTAACGCGACATATTTTACGACGATCTCGTGTAAACGTTTGGCACGGATACCGTGGCATTAAAAATATCAACAGAATCATACTCATCATTCGTAATTGAACCAGAATTTTTTTTATGTCAAAATATATCCCATTATCGTTACGGAAATGATATTCGGGTTCGATTTAGATAGAAAAAAAATACACATTTGTCATATATCACGTCTCGTTTCTATGTGTTATTTGCATTTCCGAGGGGAATTTTATTTTCGCATCTCGCTCGATACAAATATAGAGAGCTTGCATTGCGCTCCATTCGCAAGGTAGCATCGGAAGTTAACTCGCTAAAGTAAGATACGTGTCCCATCGGCTTTGCGTGCAGTTTATGTAAACAATGCCACGCGTAATAAAGTTTTATTTCTATCGCAAATACGCGTACAACAACTGTAGCTAATAATTTGGTAGTCTGATTTTTCAACAAATTCGTACTTTTCGAATATTGTTAGTTATGTGCATGTTTTAATGCAGTAACAATATGTACGATTAATATGTGATGTTGTATTCGAGTGAATTTAAAGTGAACGGCTGTGCAAATTGTAAAAACATTCTGAGAATATAATATCGAGTAATATAGTAATTAAAAAACCTATATAAAAATCTTAAAAAGTAAAAAAACACTTAATATTACTTATAACGCTAATTAAAATTCCGTATATAATTTAATCATACTTAATTAAAGGTAATTGCTATATTAAACTTTCAATTCGCTCTTTATTTTTTTTCGTAACAGATATTCGTTTTATTTTCTCTTACCGACAAACTATCGGCTTTTAAGTAATTTTTTCGTGAGCCATTTTAGTTCGATTTTTATATCACGGATTTTATGTACGACAATATAAAATGATCCTCCACTTGTGCGAAAGAAAACTCTATAACTATATCAAAGTTTCCTTCAGGAATTGAGTGCTTGGAAATTTTATTTCGGACAGTGGATATCACGTACAATTACAGAGGCCGAAGGCGTCGCTCTAAACTTCTATTTCAAGTTTAGCAGACCCTTTTTCATCCAGTAAGAATACCCGTATCGCCTTTCATCTCTTGCTTTTCCGCGCTGCACGTTCACCTGAATTTTTGCTGAAATGCCACCAGCCGTGCAGTCGGTGCTAGAATAGTTGGTTAGTGCTTTCGAAGAAAATTCAAGTTTCAATTCTATACAATTCAAGAAACAGTGTTCTACATCAACTGAATCAAATTCCCTCTAGTTAGTCTCTCGTGTTATTTCTACATTTCAGTGTTGCAGAGAATGAAACCCTGATCACATAGCCAAGTTTCGAAACTCGTGCGGTTTCCGTAAACTTTGCCAAATTAATTTTGAGTGTCTATTTTTTTTAAGGTTGGCTCTTTTCTTTAAGATGGACATGGTATAGTCAAAAAAAAAGCGCGGTCTAACCGCGGATGAAGTGTCGAGGATGCGAGGCACGATTTACCGCGGTGCAGCAACACGTGCCTGGCGATCACGCTCGTCTTCTAGTTAGCCACTCCCGTAGAAGGTCGTCTTTGTCCACGTTTTGCGATGTGCGGCTACGGTCCGCGAACTGCGGCGAACGTGCTGGGAGTGTAAAGCGCCGACGAGTTACGCGAGGGAGTATGGAGAGAGGGGCCGTGTGCCGGTTCTCTGCCTACAGGTTGTTGATTTCCGACATTCGCGAAGCGGCCACCTCGTGAAATTAGTTGGCCGTTTTTCGATCGAGCAGCCAACAAAGCGCGACAAACCAACCGGAATAAATCGGTATTGCGTTTTGCAGCTTAATAAAGCTATTAGAGCTATCGAACGCATTGAACGGGCGGTTCCCAGCAGTGGTGGGCCTCTCCGACCGCAATAATGATAGGTATAGCTGGTGGCCGGTGTATTGCGGTAATGCAACAGTAGCGCAGCTTACGCTCGATTGGGATTTAGGTTACTCCCTCATTTCGCATCGCGATACCCATTCGGTGATATACCGTTTCATGACGTCTCTTAATGTTCCTTTTTTACGCGTTGTGCGCGATTTCATTCTAGATGCACCAGAGAGCCTATGTTTTCCCGTGGCATTCTAAATTCCTGACGACCGTCACTCTTTCGTCCGTCATTTCACATAAAATAGATTAGCGCTATGTACGCCGAGCTCGCGCAGCGTACACGCATATCGTGCAAAAAGCCAGCTCTACAGAGGAACAGTGTAAACTCTGATTATATATATACGGTATGCCTACAAAGAGTCAGGAAGCTTTTACGATAGTGAGTCTAGAGTGCGGAGATTAAGAGAGAAATATTTTTCTACCGTACAAAAAGAAAGAGTGAGAGAGAGAGAGAGAGAGAGGAGCAGGGCGCGCGCTAAGTGCAGGTCTATAAGCCCATTGTAACGCGAGTTGAATTACTCGATCTTTTTTGTGTCGCGATAAAATCTGAAAATAATTATAATCTAAGAGCCTAGGCACACGACTTTCCGTCACGCGATTTAGTTCTTGCACTCTATAGGCTATTCAAATAATAAATATCTCCCGCATCATTTCGTGCATGCCGACGTTACCGGTAATTCTTTTACACTTGCTCACACACGAATGTGTCTCGCCCTCTTTCGAGCTCCTTCCTTTGTTTTCTCCAACTACCTGCCGTTACGTTATCGCTCGGCTAATTGTTTGTAATGGAATGCATATATCATTGCAATTAGTATCTCCAACAATAGCAGTTACGCTGCACGCTTCTATTGTCGCGCTACGGTGTGTTAATACTTCCTCGCCGTTTGATCGTTACCCGTGGGACTCTCACCGATTACTTAGCAAAGCTGTGCTTCAAACGAGACGGGATTACGCGCCCTCGCCTCCTTCTTCCGCGAACTTCCGTAATTAAAATCCGAATCCGCAGGAAATAAATAAGGACAGAGAGACGAAAGACGGCGGGCGCACGCGCACGCGCGCGCGCGGACTTGAGATATTAAAATCCTTTGATACATTATTGAACGTGGATCGATCAGAATAAATAGCGCGATGGCAAACAAATAGCGAGAGTTTCACACACGATGCTGTTTGAGTTCGCTGTTCCATGCCGTCGTTCCATCTTGTCTGCAAGCTCCGCAGTACTCGAGTCTTCCTTTGCGGGAGCTCGCGCAATTGGTTTCCGAAGTTACATTTCAGACGCTCGGCAAATTTTATATCTCCTCTCCCGGTCTTTGTTCTTGCATCCTCGTTCGATGTTTCCCGTAAACTTATGCAATTTACATCGAGATACGCGAGACATTATATTGGCTGGAATAGAAAGCGAATCGCCAATATTACACAGTAGCTACAAAGCTTAGTGGAGCTGCTTTATATAAAAGAACGTCCGATTAGTTTTCGCGTACGCTCTCGTTCGATGTATTTCCACATAGGAAATCGTCTCTCGCATCGATATCTCGCATCGATATCTCGCATCAATTTCCGCGTCAAAGTTGTATAATTAATTTGCAAATACATAAAAAAATAAAATGGTTAAAATAGGTTAGGAGTATTACCAAGAAATTAAGAGCTTTGATGATTTATCGAGAGAGGAATAATTAAAGACTGCCGCGGTAAGAGACGGACTACTTCGCGTTAAAACCCGGCGCCGTTTTATTTTCATAATTTTTCATCTTGCAATCTTTTTTTGCCGCGAAGCTCGCCGAGGTACGCTTCAGCTGAATGTTCGTGAAGGACTGTCGTTTCTTTCATTTTCCGCCCCATTTCCCCCGTCGCGCGAACTTGCCCGTCCAAACTTGAATATTCCAGGAAGGTACAGTGAGAGATAATTGAAGAAAGATTAATTGGCGGAATATCGAAGGAACCTTAATAATTTATTGGCTGGCGAATTACTCGAATAATTAAAACTTTCCGCGGCGAGGGCGAGAAATTATTTCAGACGGGCTAACTCGACGACTTTATTTACATAATCCCTTATGCGGAACGTACCCTCGTTTCTTCCTTCGCGCTATACTCCGCTACGTTAAGTCTGAATTTTTCACGAATTACTTGTTTGGCTTATTTCGCGTCTGTGCGTTTACGCAGGTACAAAGGTGCGCTCGGCGATGCACGCGGAACGGGCTCGTGCCGGGCGAGAAGTTGCACTGTAGGAAAAGGAATTAGAGCTTTGCGGCCTTTTAATAATTCATTAGACGTTGAATATTCTGAATGACGGTAGACGCTACCAGCGGGCGAAAATCACACGATATAGAGAGAGAGAGAGAGAGAGAGAGAGAGAGAGAGAGAGAGAGAATGGGCGCCTATTTCGCATCAAAACTTCGTAACCAGTCGCGGCGACTCCACCACCGGGACCAACCGCACGGCGATGCTTTATTTTCACCGGTTTACTTCATTCTCTTACTTTCTTTTTTCAACTACTCTCCCCTTTGTGCCTACGTGAACTCTAATCGGCTTAAAAGCCAATGCGCAGACACGATTTCCATTTCATTTCACCCCATCGAAACTTCGCGTACAAGTCATTGTTTCGAGTTGCGAGCATATGGCAAACACACTGGGGGAATATACATACATCGCCAGTAGTCAATGTAGATTTGTTTTATGACCGGTGCTTGCATAAGTTTTTGTGTATGTTTCCGCGTATGTACACGTTCTATAGACATCAAAATATATATTTGCTATTGCACCGCTACATGAAATTCGTCCGTATTTAATCAAGCGCTACTTTCCAAGTGCGTTTGATTTAACTTGTCATCGAAATTCGAAGTAAAAAAGTGCAAAAACCAATGAAAAACGCAAATTCTCTATAAGTCTCTATCTATTGTTGTATCCAATCATCCGGGGCAGTACAAGCGCAAATAATAAAGTGTATAAATTTTATATAGTTGTAAATTTATACAGTTATAGCCGCCGCCGCTCTTTTCACACAACATCGTTTCATTTTAAAGATAGGTGTTAACCTCGGTGTTAACGCTCCACGGGTGGTTTTCACGACCGCTTGGGTCAAGCCAAGAGCCAGAGAGGGTTTGAAAATTTAAAACCTTGGGAAAACCGATTTATTCATTTTAAGCAAGACGGCGCGGTGAAAAATTATTAAAGCGTAGTTTTAAGTGCATCTTAATAAAATGGGGAACACTGCAAGTAACGTGGGAATATATCGGGAAAAATTTTTCAAGTTTCAACATTAATCGCACTTTCCTTGTATTTTACCAAGATCACAAAATTCGAATTTGTTGTATGAGAAATAAACTTAAGTGCAACACGACTACTAGATACGGGCCATTTACATTTTCCTTAGGTATACGTGCACATGCATCTACCTGCATACACATAGATATCCATATTTGTCAAGTGATCATTATAATGCATTATGATATAGTGCATCGAAACTGTGTTATTGTAACTGGAAGAGCGTAGTTGCGCCCATATATTATAAACTGGATAGCTGGGATAACGTAAAATATAGCGAACATGTGTCCGGGAAATGTATTTTCTGACAAACTTAACTGACTGTTTACAGTGATATATACTCGCTTCAACTATGTTTCTAGGGAAAAGCCATGCTAATGCATTCGTAGGACTCAGTTTCATATTCAAGTAAATAACTAACTACAAAATCATACGTGTGCGAAACGTATGTTTTGTTTTAATAATTAATTAATGCTGATTCCGCGCTAATAGTGCGATGAGAGAATATTAATGAACGATATGGTCAGTGGGCAACGAAGTAGCGATAATAACGGAAGAGAAAAAGAGAAGGAGAAAATTTCTATTGGAATTAATTTCTGCAACGAAAGAAGGACAAACGAAGCATGTAACACATAATAAGAGAAAGAAGAAAGAAAATTCCGATGATAGCGAGTAGATTATCTTATAGCCGCTGACCGCGCCGCTTTATTTCCATAACTCTTCCCGTGCGAGTTCTACGCTCTCTTGCAGCGATGTATGCTTGTTCCGCGCAATTTCACAATAGCACCGCACAGAGATACCTGTACCAACACTATATCCGCCGAATTAAAGATCAGCGGGAATTAATTTTACGGCTGAGCACCGTGGCGAAATATCGCCAGCGGAAAAAGGATATATAATAATGGTAATAGATAATGGCACGTTGGTTATTATATGTATAAGGTATATATACCGAAGAATCTCGGCGAGGAAATTTCTTGCTGAATATATATAAGTATCGTTATATTTAGTTTTCATGCGCATATGTTGCCGAAGTTGTGAAAATTTGAGAATACAAATGATATATCGCGATGCGCGTATAATGCAAGCTGAAGATGACGGTATGAAACATCGTCCTACGTTCATTAATAATTAAAAGCTTATCTCGCTTATACTGTCATATCAATTCTACAACGTATAAATTATGTGCAAGATCAGTTAATGTAATTGGGACCATTTGCTAAATTGAGAAACACAACGCGCTTCGCGAGCACGCGAACGATACGGCTAATAGTCATAACATCTTAATCATTCCATGATGACTATCAAATGGATACTGATTTAAAATTGAAATTCGCGTGACGGAGCTCAACTTAGCTCGCCTACCGCGAACCAGAACCGGCTTTCGGTACACCGGTGATAATTCCTGAAGTGAGAAGTGCTTTGTGTAATCAAAACTTTCCACGATACCGGGCGGAGCGTTTCAGACTTCATAAATAACGGATCTTACTCGCGATAAAGGATTACCCGTTTTAATAGGGCGAGACCCGGCTAATCACTGCGACGATAAACTTTTCGGGTGTACTAGCTACAGCGCGCAGGATTTCATTACACGAACTCGTCCTTCTGCAGGCACGGCAAAATGCTTAAGCGCCCTCAGAGAAGATCGGCGGAGCAACCCTTAAATGGTACATCGCACTTCATATAACGGCCTGCGGTTTTTGTAAAGGGTTCAACTTTCCCTCAAAGTTTCTCTGGAATATTTTCTCGAATTTACAATATATGCTAATAACCGAATATTTAAAAATTATGCGCGTCTACGTACGTGTATTAGAACTCATTAAAATAATACAACGTCAGTTATTAATTAAAACGTAAGAGCTTTTTCGGATCATGGAAAGAAGAAGCGTAATGAAAACTTCAGTAATTCACATTTTCGTATTGCCCTTGTTATAACTTTTCCCGTTTACCGTTTTCTCTCTCGCGCGTTACAAAAGATTGATTGTGCACATACCGTTCTGTTACATTTTTAATTACTATACGCGAGAGATAGAAAAAAAGTTTATTAACGGAAAGTTTTTTTTCTGAAAAGAAATTTAACATATGCGTAAAAACGTACGTTGTAAATGTATCTAACAGTATTATGAAATCTGAAAACTTTTCATATACGAGTGGCTGCACGCACGAATGTGTGTGTGTGTGTGTGTGTGTCGGGGTGTACAATCTCCAAGAATATCTATGGAGATGAATACACTTCCATACCTCAACTGAAACGTTGAACTGTTGAATATTCGACGCGGAATGTCACGATTTTACGCTGAATATTATCCAAGTGCATTATGCTCAGTTGGTGTACGTGTAACGTAGTATACATGCGTATATATGTGCACTTGTGAAACTTTGATTATTCTCCAAGGTATTGTGTTCAAGCTGTCGGGGTCGCGATGCAAGAATATGATGCTAGGAAATTCAAGTCGAATGACAGCGGGAGTCGATAGGCTCGAATTCGTGAATGATGACAAACGCTGTACGGTCACATAATGCATAATGCCTCTTCGGATTGTTGACGGGATTTAGAGTACAACTCGGACGCGTATACGCTCGTGAAATGTCTACTGACATGAGATAAAAGACCCCTGTGAAAGAATACGTTCCCAGAGGAGGGAAAAACCGCACGTGGAAAATATCAACGTTGATAAATGTCGGATCAAGAGTAATTCGTTTTACCTGTATGTCGTTTTGCCCGTATTCCAGATGGCTCGTATAACTGTTTCCTATCACCGTAAGAACAGGATGTGGACAAGAAAACCGAATCTATAATGTTTATCAGTAAACACGAGCGATTCGAATTGAATATCGATCAAATTTGATTTCTCGTTGCTATTCATTAACATCATCGATATAAAGAGCTTGTGAGATAGCAGAATAAATAAAGAGGATAAATTACGTTGTTTCTGTTATGAAGAAAATTGTGGGGCTTATCGTAGCGTTGTTCAATAAATTATTTAATCTCGGGATTTTTCAATTTAAAGCATTTCATTCCGGGCGTAGCGCGCGCATTTCGTAGATATTGTATTAAGCCGGTGCAGTAATTCCGGAAAGTAGAGTCCTTTTGTAGCGTATGTAGGCCACATTAGCCCTATAATTCGCCGCATTTGCATGCGTACACGCGTGAGCCTTACGAGCACCGCGTTGTGCGAAACGTTTATTGCGCCGCCACTAACCAGCGCTGCAAATAGCGAGCCGCGCGTAATTGAGAGAGGCTTGACGAGGGTAACGCGAGCCGATGAATTCACACCGGTGAACAGTTAAATTTTTAGCCGGCGCGCTCGCGCGGGGTCGAGTTGCGCGAGATGGAAACGCAATATTAACAACGACTAAGCCAGCGAAGGTGGACTTATCGAATTTATCTCGCGAGCACGCCGACGAAAATTATATGGGCCAGAATAATGGACGCGAGCGGCGTGTAACGTTCTGCGATCGGAGGTTGTAAAGCTGCTCGAATTAAATTTATTAACGCGTCGCTCCGCTCCCCCGAGCACTCGTTCGACTCGCCATGTAAAATCTGATTATACACGCGGGGGCGGATTCGTATTCATCAATTTTATCGATGCGATATACTAATGAAGGTCCGTTTTAACTGCAAGCAAACTGCGAGCGGAAGGGGAGAGAGAGAGAGAGAGAGAAAGAGCGAGCGAGACAAGTAAAGAGCCCTACAAGTAACGCGGTTTGTAACTGACGAGCGTACTGACGCAGGAACATCAGCACTTGTCGATTAATTGAATACGTATCGTACATGTCGATCGACATTTGCGTTCGCCGATGCGAGGTCGTTGCAAGTGTTACCTTCCGTTTCATGCGAAGTAATCAAAAGCTCTACACGTTATGCTATTGTTACATCGATGTGCCATTCTACACGTATACGCCAAGACATTAATCCTCGTACTACCGACGAGACAATGGCCCGTATTCAGAACGCGGTCACAAAGTTGCATTGCGACGCGTCGTCTCTCTATCACGTGTCGGATTGAACAATTTCGAAGCGTATTCCAATTGGCGATTGTTTAATCATGCGTATACAACTTTGTCATTTTTACGGGTGAATAATACCGACACGGATAAAGCTTATTTTTGTTTTCTATTTTTGTCTCTGACTCTACAGTGTCTCTGATTCTACTCTTTTAATAACGCAAAATAAAAATTACATGACGATATTGTCATCTGCAATTCTCTCTGTGCTGCGCTTGCGGACTCGAAATCTCTCGGTTCACCACTAAGGATGGTCGATACGAGACGTCTACAATCTAACACGATAGGTCCATATAGTGTACGCTGTTAATCGTGCCAGTTCCCGCTGCTCTAAAACGTTTGTGATGCTGCAACTAAGCAGAGTAGCTGGGTTTGTAATTGAGAGTGGCCCGCGGGTATATCGCCGGTTATATGGTCACCGAGATATATCCGCGTGTCACTGGGTTATTACATTCTACGCGATGAGTGATATACCGAGTACACATGATCTCTGCATCGGACACAGACAGAGAGGGAGAGAGGGAGAGAGAGAGAGAGAGAGAGAGAGGAGAGAGACATCACGGTAGTCACGCGTCACCTTCTACGACGTACGCAACCCGCGCTCGCCCAGTGTGTCTCTAACGGCTGTGCACCCATATGCATATGAGTACACCACATCGCGTCTCTATCACACTTCTCGGGCTATCCCCCCGATGTTATCCGCACCATCGCGATAATCAAGCCGCAGGGAACGTCTACCGCGTCCTACACGCTGTATCCTGCTGCTCGGTGCGCGATGTAATCAGCTGTACCGTGAGATTCTGAGAACGGAGATGCGAAACTTCTGCCACACGCGGCAATAATTAGCTGTCAGATTTGCAGCCCGCAAATCGCCCCGGTGAATGTTTCGCCAGCCCCCTGCCATCTCCCTTTCTCTCTTGATATAATTATACGTAAATGTCTACCTTAAATTTATTTCAAGATACACTAGTACTTTTCGCATCTCTGATTGCTAGCGTCTGCCTGCAGTTTTCAGATTACAGTCGAGCGACGCTCAGCAGAATGACGTCGAGCACGGGCTGTAATAAACCTGAAAAATTGACTGCGGTATTTCGAGGTGTCGCTCGTCCTCGTAAACCTCCCGGCGTTATAACAAGAGCGGCAGATTGGACAGTTTATCGCGGCACGTAGGCAACTTTCGGCGCTCTCGCACGAGCTTTCTCTCCTCCAGCATTGACGAATTTTTTTTTTTACTTTCTCGCCGTCAGCTGCGAGTCGTCGATTTTGTCGCGATGTACGTGTGAAAAAAATACGCTCGTTTTATCGCGACCTTCCCCTCGCTATTGTTAAACTTTCGGCGAACGCGTTTTACGTGTGCAGACTACATGGTTGAATGAGAATATTCTCCGTTGAAGTAAGATCGTAAATGCAAATACTCGATAGTGGTACTAAAAGATATCTGTACGTACAAAAGTATCTCTATGATATTATTTGCCTCGTTCGAACAAATGCATAGAAACATAATTTGTAAATTATCTTGAAAAGGAACCACTGTGCTGATGTATTAAAATATCTAATTTATATAAGAAAATATCCGTTTCAACGTGAGAGATTAAATTATATTTCTTAATAATATATATTGCGGCATAATCACTGCAATGAACAACGTACAAAAGCCCTCCTTTGTGCATCCCTAATAACTGCAAATTATTGTATATAATGTACCGAGAGGTAACATTAACGCTAAACCGCAAGCGATCGCTTACACGTATTTAGATTACGATGACGTTAACTAACTGTGGAATGCTTTGTCGTTCCTGTACAAAATTCATGTCAATGACCAGCGGTCAATATTAGGACGTACTTTACTAAAGTTTATGCAGTAACCATGAGTTTTAGCGTTAGACATAAAAATACCTTATATCTATATCTATATTAAATATTTAATTTAGAAAAGACAGACAAACAAGTAGACAGATTTCCAAAACGACTGAGACAATAATACTGAGACTTTATGTTCTTAATGTACTCGTTCTATAAGCTTCATTTCGAAGTATCATTTATTGAGAATTTCCAAAAACGAAAAACCGGGTGAACATTTATAAGTGCTTAACCGCATTCTTTAGATAAACGTTAGAATATGTAACGGTGACATAATGGGAAGTAGTTAGTAAAGTTAGTAACATTCTGCAATATTACTACTCGAAGCCGCGTACTATCCGTTCAATCCAAACGCCGTGATTGTTTCAGGCGAGCACCACTTGCTATAACCGTCGAACGTGACTTTTGCTTCTTTCTAACCGGAACGAGGAAACCTCTTCGTGTTGTATCACCGTGTCGTAGAACCCGTATTTCAAACCACTCACGCTTTCTTTACTTCCCGGTTCGATCTTTTCTTGAAAAGCTTTTCACCGTGGACGACAAGCCACCGCGTTGTATACTACAGCGAGAGGAAATGTCTATTCGTCTAAAAGAGAGTGCAGCTATATATACCAAACACTAAAGCTGTATGCTATCTTTAAGAGAATCAAATCGATGACACGCCACCATCGTGCAAAGTCAACATTGCTAATTCTTTCGCGCTAAACTTTTCTAACAAAGAGTATAATTATTCTCACAATTTGTAATACTTGTGTTTCGTATAATGCTTAATGCTTTTTTTTCGAGAGAGTGAAATAACTTATTACGTACGGCAGAGTCCTTCGCAAGCTGTTTTGTATGCGTGGGGCTGTTGGGCCTTTATTAAAATAATCATTTTTGTGTGCAGAGGGTTCGCGTCAGCGAATATATATGTATATGGAGTCCAATGCGAATGAAAAATTAATTAAGCAGCGAATGGTGGCGTGGACGACAAAGCGGCTTAAACTCTCCGTGAGTATGCGGTAGATCTCACATCCGCGCTTTTAAATTCTCAGCCAGTCGAGATTTTAATTCTGTAAGCCACCTTCCGCTGTCCTTGTTATCGTTAATTACGCTAAGATCGCGCAGTCGGTTTCATCGATTAGTTCACCAAGACAATTTCGGAAATCGATCCTCAATGCGTGCAACTAATTGCCGTGTTCGCTTGAAACACGACACGAAATTGCAGGATGCAACCTGAGAAGACGGGATCACGAAATCTCGCAATCAATAAGAACGTTATATACTTCAAAGCATATTTGGGTCATTTCAGTTCGTCCCTGTAACGATGCCGAAGTGCACGAAGTGGAAGGCAAGATAATCCCCTGGTCTGAATATTATAATCAACTTTGTCAAATTCCAAACTCTGAGGAACGATAATGATAAATGCAGAAAATGATATCAATAATTTCTAACAAAATTAAATATAAATAATCTAACATCTATGTACGCACACGTGTTTAAAGATATAAGTTCTCTGGCAACAATTATCTCTGTTCCTAACAATTAGCGTTGATGGAAAAAATTATTTTTTCCATCTAAAAGAAGAACTCTATGTTTTTAATGAACCAGTTAAGCGAACATACTCAGGTAATGGAATGAAGACGTTTACTCGTTATGAAAATCAATTCAGTAGCTCGGCGACGATCGACGGGCGCGGATATTAATTTTCGCCTCACAATAACGTTCATCGAGCTTGATTTTATGTTGCACATTGTAAGATGGATTTTGCGGACCGACTCACGCGCGATGCAACGCAGCTGATCGTCGTGTTCTGAATACCGTCGGCGATTATCGTACGATTATTTTCAATATATGCGCACCAATCACTTGTGGCTCCGAGATTTTGTTGCACAATCAAAGACAAATTAATGATCAAGCGTTTTATCATATATTCTTCACAATGTTATACCAAAACACAACTTTATAACAGTATAACAATTACATACATCGGTCGATCTCAAATAAATGTCCGCTTACGTTTTAATTTTCCATTTATACGTTACGCTTGATAGCTAAACGATGCAGATTTTGAGTTGGAAACCGGGCTAATAGACGAGGGAATTATATTCCACGGTGGATGCACGGCGGGCAACGAGAAATCGCATACTGGCTTACGTACCTTGAAAATTGCATCGTTCGCGGTGCAAGAGCGAAACACCGTGCTAACGCGCTCTACCGTCGTATTCACCTTTATGATACAAGAATATTCACTACGCGGACCTGCGCTTACACTAATTAAATATATTATTCCCCTTCACGTAGGGGTATAAATAGATATTTTAATGCAGAGTTCTTCTGCAAATTTACTAATTTTTCAACGTAATGATGTAATTCACATTCCCATAACTATATATATTCTGTTTCATTAAATTAAATTGTGTGAATGGAAATTGGCAAAAAAGAACTCGGCCAGTCTATCTCTGCCTTTTAATAATATAGAAACTTCGAAAAATTCTTTCCGGCTAAATTTTTTTATTTATTCATTTTTCTTGCAGAGCTACTAGAACACTTTCCCGTTAGAGATCCAAACGAGCACTTTCCGACCGTGCATGATGCTTCGAAGCCCTCTTTCGTGTAGCACCAGGTGGCCGCCACGCCGTTTCGAGCTCGTAGGAACGGAGATTAACGTCGCCTACGTATCGGAAGTTAAGCACGAGTTTTAACGCGGCTTGTCCCGAACGTGACCGTGCACAAACCGGAACACATGCACCACGGACATTAAGACGTGATCAACGGCGGACGCTCATGCAACATTCGCGTACAATATTCTTTCGCTCTCCAGTTGCGCAATGGCTACTTTGTCGACCGGTGCATTCACTTGGTGCAATGAACGTTTAATGGCTTTGTAGAGAAACTTAAAACGGGGCCGTTCATCTGTTGTTTCAGGCAGTCTTGATTATTTTATTATTTATCTTTGCAAAATACTGGTACTTTTAATAATAATGATGTATATGAATTTATAATGTGTAACAAATATATTATGTAAGGAATATTTTCAATAATAATTATTTTCAATAATATTTTCAATAATAATAACATGTTTTTCAGAACAGATAATAAGTGTTCGTTTGATTTCTTATTTGATTATTTCCTATCTTTTGTCTTTCCTTTCTACTGATTTGTGTTCATTTCTTTCGAAGCCTATAATGCATTATATCCTACGAGATTTACTCGCGGGAATTCTCTTGCATCATCTTGCGCATCCCTGCATATTTCCCTGTCTCTCCCTTGCCGAGTACCGGCATTCCTTCTGCTCTTTCCACGCACCTTTCCGCTGCATCCTTTGTGATGCGCGTTCGTTTGGCTTGACTATGACAATAGAGCGAGATGCAGAAACGTTATGTAATTCTAGATGCTAATTGCATCGCGCGCGGTACCGTCTCTTTTAATGTCTCCCGCCCGCTCTCTCTCTCTCTCTCTCTCTCTCTCTTTCTTTTGTGTATCATCGAGTCGGCATTACTGCAAGTGACGGCGCTGTTTGCAGAAACCAGAGAGAGCTCGCGTCAAACGTTGAATTCGCCCGATTGTCATAGCCATCGCCTGTAATTAACTCTTCATAATTAAATCTGAAATAGTTAATTATTCTTCTAGTTAGTCAGAAGTACAAATTTTTTAAACTTCATCCCCGATTGCGCTAATTATGACAATGACAGCGAAATACTTGTGCAATTTTCAATCTAATAAGACAATATTGTAAACACTTACATAAAAAAACATTACATAAAAAATATTGGTTAATAATAATCAATTATGTACTTATTATTAGAAAATATTTTAATCATTCTCTTATCCCAATATTGTGACCCTAATTTCATTTCTATTTCGTCACGTACTATTTACCGAGTAACGATCGTTTATTAGCACAACATAGAAATCGCGATATTGCCGACGATAATTACAAGCCTTGTTCGACTAAGGTTTTATCGCCAAGAGCAAGCGGTGATTTACATAGGTGCACGCCCCCCCGAGTCGAGTGACGCTCCGCTCGACTCGACTCAACGGGGCTGCTGGTTTTAACGGCGGCGTTGGACTCGAAGAAAATACGATGCTCCGCACGTGCGAATTTTTTGCCAGCGGAACACGCTCGCGTCTTAAAAGAGGGAACCGTCAACTCGCGTAATTTACGTTCCAGGCTTTCGAAGGCGTGAACCGCGACGTCAACCCTCACCGCGGGTTCGCGGCGCGTCGCTCGCTCGCTCGCGAGAGAGAGAGAGAGAGAGAGAGAGAAAGAGAGAGAGAGAGAGAGACGATTCAGGGGAAAATAGCGTCGAGAACGGTAGCCGTCGTAAGGTTTACATTACGCTCGGCATTATCTATATAGTTATAGCGTTTGCAGGTTAAAGTCCATGTCGTTAGACCGCCGACAAACACCGCCTACGGCTGGGCACGATGTCGAGTGCGTCTGACCTTTCGTTGAGTTAACTACTCGGCAAAAGGTCCTTGCACCCGGCAAATAATAGTACTATTCCTACTGATTAGCCGCCGTGCGCTTTAACACCAACACATCGAACGTTTTCTTTCCTTCCATTACGAATTCTGTCTAGTAACGTGGCTTTTAGTTCTCCGTTTGATAAAGGCAATGTCTGTATTTATTTTTATAAATCAAACTATTATCCTTATTCAAACTATTTATCCTAGTTTAACATATATTTACGCTAACAATTAATCGATTAAAAATTAGACAACTTCTGTTACTAAAAAAAAAATTATTTTAAAAGTATTGTTATATATTATTCATTTAAACTATTAAATAATAATTAAATTGGCATTTTTTTATAATTTATTTTTTCGTTTTGCAAACATATTGATACGAAAAATACCGATAAAAAAATATATGCCATTTTGTAAATGGATGTGAGATAGTTATTTGCCATAAGAAAACAGCAACATTATTAATCGCTCCCTTTAAGTTGTGGAGAAATGAGAAAAAATTGCTATCTGCACGGAAAACAGTTTATGGAGTATCTGCCGGCACGTCTAAGAGTTTACAATCTTGTGTGCGATGTTTATCGTTTGAAGCAGCGTTATTAAACTTAGATTCGCGTGACTCTGTGGCGAATAAAACTTCGAACTATAATAACAACATAAGCACATAAATCTATTTGCTCTCTTTTATAAGTTGCAGAATTACATCTCTTAAAGGAGAAAAAAAATCTCTTTCTTTTTGCTCTTTAAATAACGTTTCTGACATGCTGTCAATTACGCGACGTTAACGTCAAGAACGTAGTGACATAAATAAAAGCTTTTTACAGTTTCGCGTACATCACACATACTTTGTCATAAGAAATTGTGTAAAGGAGTGAAGGCTGTGAATTTTATGCTTTTATAGAAAATTTAGAAAATCATAGTTGGAAGATACGAGTTCATGTAACGTCTAAAAAATTACACTTTCCTGTATAAAAGAAATTAAATAGACTTTGTGTAAATAATATATTATATTAATATCGTAAGATTGATCACCGCGGAATATTAATAATTCAACTTTTATTTCAAAAGAATTCTGCAAAGTTCTATAAATCTAGCAATTGTATCAGCTATGATGTCACACGAGAGTGACACGATTGCTCTTCTAAAGTGAGGTAGAGCAATGTACACAAGGTGCAAACGACCTCGAAGTACCCATAGCGACGTTTACATTTCACTCCACACCACTTAACCGGTGCCTTCGCAGATGCAAGCTGATGTCCTCATGCTGTTCAAACACCACGTATGCCTGCGGACGATATCTTATCGTCCGTTACGATCTTGCTAATTTGACCTCCGGCATCAATACACGATTGGATAATGTCACTACTAATACGTGCTAATTATTGCACAACATACAGCTTTCTATTTTCAAATTATGTTAAATATGAGACAATGTAATTTAAATTATTTAATATAGTTTTTAGAATGATATATCATTCTTTAATGTATACAATTTAAATTAATAATTAAATTTATCTAAAAAGATGTCTAAAAAGATCTATAGAAAATATATTTTATTTTCCCAGAAAATTTATCATAAAAGTATTATAAACAAGGTTTATTTTGAATTTATTATCACTTTAAAATAAATTATTTAAATAAATTTATAATAGACTGTATTTATTTGCACCATATTATGGAAATTTAATACAAGTACCAACAATATAATAATTACGCAAAATTTTGTAAGCGTATATTAAACATATGATATTTTAATTCTTTATACAATATAATGTATGTAAAGTTTTTGTTTTTGCACTACATTTTAGTTACATGAACACGTGATACGTATCTTTAGCTAATAATAAAAACAGTAGTATCGCGAGAGGCGGCCGGGATCACGCCTCGAGTATGAAATTAACTCGATTGCGAAAAACTTTCGAACGAAGTCGCCGAAGTTCGTTGAAAGGCTAAGCATGGTCCTTAACGATTTCTTCTGCTCTCAGAAAACGGTACGTTCGACTAACTTTGCGATTGCGCAAATTCACTTGCAGAACTGGCGGACTCGTGACCGAACGGAGCTATCTCTTCTGACGTGCGAGCGCGCCGCGGCGAACTAACTCGATTTCCATCGAAAGTAGAGAGACGTGCATTTCGACAATCTCTCGCTCCGCGCGTCGGCGAATAAATTCATTACCGGGCCTCATCAAGGATTATATTCTTACCCTGGGGTTGCAAGACGCGGAATACAGCTACATCTGAGGGAGAGAGAGAGAGAGAGAGAGAGAGAGAAAACAGAAAAACAGCGTCGCCGAGGGAACTCGGCACTGCGCGTGCACGTAGATAATCCTCGGATCTACAATTACATTTTCATATAGCGCAAATTGCATTTCAGTCGGCAAACAGCAGGATACAGCGGGGAGAATCGCGTTCGCGGCGAAAATTATAGTCAGCGGATTTCCAGCTGAAAATGTAAGTATTGTCCTTAATGATGTTTTGTGGCAACTTCCGGCACGGCGGATACGTCGCGCCGCTAACTTTGCGACTACTATAAATCTGCTTACGGAATTCACGGGGAGTCCGTGGACCGAATCAGCAAGGCAGCAGTCTAGCAGTCAGCCAGGAAAATGCACGGCGGGATAATTTCCATATCAAAACAGTAACGCAGTTCCGTAAATCTGTCAACATTTCGCCGTCGAATAACCTCTGGTGTCCCGATGCGGCCAGTTACTCCGTAAACGAGTATAAACCGACGTAACTGCATTTTGTTTATAAACTCGAACGACGCGGCCGCGGCGCATACATTTTTTTTTCTCGGGGAATAAAAGTAGTATTTCGCGCGGGGTTTAATTTTTATCGCGACAGAGAATTGAAATTATCTGCATTTTTTTAAATGCATTCAACTGTTAAACATCGCTTTTCACGACGGCGCGGCGCGCGGAAACACGTCATCGTGCAGACGTCACATATCCGTATATCTCCCGGCGAGTCGACGCGGCGGAAACGACTGGTGGAAATTATCACGATTACCGTCGACGTACACAAATGAATTATTATAATAAGTCTTCCCGCGGGATGCTGAACTAAGTACGTGGTGGAGGCGCTGCCGCGAGAGTCCCGGAGCTCGGGTAAGTGCCTCTTCCCGGCGATTTCTTACGGCGACCTTCGCTCGCGGAGGAAATCTCGCGCAAACTTCGCGATTGCGTAAATTCACTTTCGGAACTCGTCGTTCACCGCTGAATGAGCGGCAGCGGGAACTTGCGGCGACGACGACGGTGATGACGGGCGATGGCGGCGGCGACGGAAGCCGGACTAACTCAGTTTCCATCGAAAGTAGAAGACACGCGCTCGGCTCATTAGGTAGGCAAGACGAGGAATGGAAGAGCGACTACCGTCATTGGTACAATAATAGCAGCACTGCTTAGGTACTAACTTTTACACCCAACTCCGTGGAATACTTAGGCCGCATTAAGACTTCAGACGAGGCTATTATCGTAATGCGTGCTTGTTAAGAGAGATTGGTCGCGTGCTAACTGGCAATTCCGTACTTCTATTAATTATACAGGGCGTTGATGCCGCTACATCCAAATCCTCGTATATCCATCGTATACGCCGCGTGTAATTGCAGTGGAAACTTCCATCGATTTCGCGCGGATGGATTGTTAGATCCGAATGATTAACAACGGTAAATGCGCGAACGCGGGAAACAATAAGCTGCGAGAGCTATTTTGAGATTAAAAAATATGGACGACACACATGAAGCAGAATTTATCGAAAAGCGATAAATTGTAGTTTTATTATCTATACGTTGATTCGTTTGTCAGCTATCGCGAGATACACTTTCACTTTTCCGCATATTTCTTACAATCTGTATTTTGTTTCGAATCAGCCTATCGCATAAATACTCGTGCCCTTTCATACAACATGAAAATATATAAATCAATCTGTTATTGTTTAAAGTTCTGATATTTGGGAGGAGTTAACAAAATCCTTTTGTTAAACCAGACGAGCTTGTGTTGAATGTATCTATTTTACAGTCGACGAGCTTCAACGTGCTTGAAAAGCTTCGGGAGATTGAATAAGGTTTTACGATCTAGAAAGACGACTCGCATTCAGCGTTGCAGAAAGCGATTTCGGGAGATTTTTCCAACATTGTAGTAACGCGCGTCAGGAATCACATAATCTTTCAAAATCAAAATTTTCGCCCGCTTTAATAAAATCTCGACCGAATCGACAATATTCTTTTTCCGAGTGTACGACGTCATTCTCAGCTCGTCGTCTCATCGTGAAGACTCAAGGTCCTCGAAGAGGCCAAAGATTCAATAACGTTTTACGACCCAGGAGGCGATTCTCATCGAGCTTTGCGGAAGCGATTTCGAAAAGTTTCGCCGACGTCGAGGCAACGTCGAGAACGATGCGACGCGATGCGACGCAACACGACACGACGCGCCAAGAGGCGCATTACGCTCGTAAAAGAGGAACGACGCGACGATAGCTCGTACGCGCTAGCAGCTCCGTACGCGCTATCATCCTTCTTATCCGTAATTTACGTCCTTTGGGGTGCAGGCAGGTAAAGGCTGGCTTAAAGACGCTCCAGACTAATCAACGCGGCCGCCACCGCAACCTGTAACGCAATAGCGGCCTCAGCCGACTAAGCATCTTTCCTGGGCTCCGAGGGAGGTCCCGACTTCTCGAGTGCTTACGGGATATGAAGATTGCCAAGATTAGGGTTGATGACGAGAGACATCGCTTTTCTCCCCCGTGTCGTAAGCGCACCCGAATAATACCCGTTGGATCGTTGAACGCGTACGTGCGCTCCGTTGACGGCGAGGCGTTGTCGATCGACGCTTTCTCGAAGCGACTGATTGGAATTATCGTCGGCTTATCGGCGATGCGGATCGTAAACGTGACCTCGTCGCCGAGGACTCGCGATCTCGGACGAGAGATAAAGGAGATGCGACTGACGTCGAGTATGAGCTGTAAGCCTTCCGAGATTCCATATCGAGATGGAATCTCGATGGCGAGTTACGACGATTCCATACGCTTTCCACAAATCATAGAGATAGCGAATAATAGTGATATGTGAACTATATACCCATATCTCTCGTAAATCTTCACTAAAGCAGCAAAATCGATTGTCCCCTATATGTAAGATATATAATATAACTGCATTAATATCCAATTTATATTAATGTTAAATTACGAAAAAATATATAAAAACTTTTCATAAACGTATGTATATGTAATTTCTATAAAATTCTTTTGATAAAAAAAGGATATATCTCTTTCTGTACAAATAAAGCGATAGATTTTTCGTACAAAAATATTCGCACAATGCATGACCGGCAATAAAACACTCTAGCGTAATTTTATGGTGAGTACATTGTTGCGCAATAGCACACGTAATTGATTACACTGTCCGTAAATTCTCGCTCTCGCTACCTTTAATTCCCGAGCTCCGCCGATTCTAAGGTAGGCGAATATACGCCAGAGATTGCGAGAGTATCGATAACATACCGCCTTAGGTCGTCTCGTGTCGTCGTTTGCCCCTAAGTGGCAAACTCGCTCACTTCTCTTGTGTCACGGGAGCAATTGGGTGACTAAAGCACCCGAATAAATGGATAAGAGGAGGTAAATATATTTCGACGGGGTATTTTCGTATCCCGAGAGAGTACGTATAGTCGTTGACCCAGACTACTTGACAGATGCGTAGCCGTTCATGATAGACGTAAGGAGACATAAAAGACACGATAAGAAAAAAAAAAAAGTAAAACACATTCAACACAAAATAAGATACTATTTAAGCCGCTAATAATAATAAATAATAAATAAACTAAAAAGCAGATGATTAAAAGAAAAAAGAAATAAATAATATAGAGATAATGCGTAGTCCTGTATATAATTAATTAATATATCTCCAGTTTCTCTTTCATATCTCGTTATATCTTATTCCATGTATTTCATATTTTATGTCCTTTACGAGCACTGTTACGGAAAACGGATTCCTCGTAGTTCAAATATCGTGGTTGTCGCGGATAATCGCGTGCGCAATCGCTAGGTTTGGATCACGGCCAGACGTGTAATATTCATCGCTTGACAGCACCCACGTCGCTAAATTAGCCACGGTTACAACGTGCCTGGGCAAACTGTTTAGGCCCGCTTTTATATCCGGAGATTAAGGGGGCTTTCAGCTAAGAGTGCTCTTACGAGCCAACAGGAAGGGCATTGTTTTATGAAAAGTTGCTGATGGATGGATGAAGATGCCGAGAGGTCGGACGGCGCTCGTAATGTTTTATCAGTCCATTGAGAAATGGAGCGTTCGTCTTTTTAAGAGTAAATGCATTTTCACCTTTTCTTCACACCGCGCAATTCCACGTCGATTTATTTAATAGCAATCCGTCGCGAGTCTTGAGATAATCCAGTTCTTATCGAGCAATCATACGTAGATTAATTAGATTTGTCAGTGTTGAGATAATTGTAAATATATATATATATATTTACAATTATACATATATATGAAACATATACAAGATCACATAAGTCACGAAAATCGTTAATTGCAGCATTTTCCCCAAACGCCATTAATTGCGTATAATAATTAACGAGCAATAAAGTGTATTGGCAGGATTTTATACGTTCGATAGAAGTCCATGTTGCACGTTTCGATACCAATTATGTTCCAATTACGAGACACTCCACGGTATCGTTACCTGCTCTCTCTCTCTCTCTCTCTCTCTCTCTCTCTCTCTCTCTCTCTCTCTCTCTCTCTCGCTCCCCTTTCTCTCCTTCTCTGTATAACTTTGATATTCTATATTAATAGATGTATAGATATATGTACCGCGCGCGACGAATTATTGGCATTCAATCACAACTTAACACATCGATAATGATTTTCCCACTCTTTTACAATGTTAGAAGTAAATATTGTTATCATTTTTAATCTTATTAGATAAATTGATTCATGTGTTATTCGATTAATGCAATAATGCCGAATTGTCACATTGACGGTAAAATTTCTGGATAGATTTTATAAAATTACGAAGAATTGTGCGCCGGCGCATTGCGGGAATTATACGACGCGGAGATGAAGCTACGATTGTTTAAATGAAATTGCCGAGTAGTGAAGAACTCGACGAGGGTAGTTCCGCGCGTCGATGAGAACTTATTGGATTTCTCGTCGTATTACGAGTTAATTTCAAAACCGTTCTACTCTATGACAGCAAGTACCCAACTATAAAAGACATTAATGCGTGGAAAATGATTATTACAATTATTGAGGTTGCCAAAACGAAATTATCGCGTATTAACAATCGAGCGCGTAACGCGAACTTAGTTTTCCCACGACATGTTACAGGTTAATTCGCTTAATTGCAAAGCCGGCAGCGTTCTTGTTACGGCGGACGATTCCATCAGCTTGAATTTAATGCCATGTAACTGCGAAAAACATCTCGGAGCTGTTCCGACCAAAACGAATGTATTTTCTCGCAATGGTT
Organism: Tetramorium parvispinum; assembly: GCA_011638315.1. NCBI lineage: Eukaryota > Metazoa > Arthropoda > Insecta > Hymenoptera > Formicidae > Tetramorium > Tetramorium parvispinum. The sequence continues at coordinate 43,478 of VBVR01000170.1, read as the reverse complement.
ATTAGACGCAGAATATTAGATGCAATACTACAACTGGAAGTAATCTTGTTTTCATAACTGTTTATATTCATATTGCATAATTGTCATCGTTTATAACATTTCTTCCTTAAATCGCAGTAATCGCTGACATGCGCCGTGCCGAGCTCAATCAATTTCGAGAATCGTCGATAGATAGCCAGCGCGAGCGTCCATTCGAGAAAGTATTTCAACTCAATAACCAGCAGATAACACAGGCATTAAACGATTACGGAGTTTTAAACGAAGTTATCGAAAGTTAGGCGCGCGGAGAGCGTTCTCGACGGGGGAGGAGGATTTAATAATGTTTCGCGATATACTGACAGGCCATTCACGAATGCCATTTGCATTATCGCCGCGCTGCCTCCCCAGGATATGCTATATAAACAGTCGTGAAATTTATTAGCGGACGATTGGCGGAATACGTCGGAGGAACATACGCGGAAGTTATGATTGCGCGAAAGATATTCGTGCGGGAATGCGTCTCGCAAGATGATCGTTTTGGCATATCGCGCCTTGGAAGCTATAGAGAAGCTGCGATTCCAAAATCGTTCGCACGTTACGACGAGCGTACCTCGTAAAGGATAGGGAGGAACATTCGAGCGATGGTATCGCCGGGCGAATGTCGGCCTTGGCTTCGCACGCTGCTACCATATACTAACGCCTGTAATATCGTACGACGAGAAATTATCCGGCCGTTGTCACGTTCGCGATTAACGCGGCTGCGACGACGCGGATGTGCGCTCGAAACGCCCCTAAGATATTTGTCAGGAGGGGCGGGCCCGGCTGCGCTAATCGTAAAACCGGGCAATGTTGTCGCCGACGGTGTCGTACATGGTGTCGATTAATCGATCTGGGTGTCACACGGGTGCACGCAGATTTGATATCAACGTTCGACGTGCAGTCCGATATCACACCATGGTTCAATCCATTAGCCACGCGAGAAACGGGGCCTTTAGGCCGATTTATAAGGGTGCCGCGTGTCACAGCTAAATGCGCGTATTGAGCACAAAAAGCACACAGGCGTAACAGACATTTCAATGCGCAGTCCCTTTGATCAGCCGATGCGCTTTGCGCCTCTACATGATTTAATCTACAGCATTGTTGGATGGCACACGGGAGTGTCTTTCTCTCGGACATACGAGCGAAGTCGGGGAGAATTTGTCTATCTTTTCGTACGATAAGAATGATAATTTTAATATTTTATATCGTAAACGTGCGAGAGCGCGAAAACGGAGCGTTTGCTATTCGCTGTGCCGCACAATTCGGAGACTCGCATTGAATTTCAATGAGCCGAGCGCAATAAGAATAACGCGGCGCGTGAATTTTGTTCCGCCTGACATACGAGGAGCTTAAACAATTTTTTACATCCATAACTCGGCGCGAGCAAGCGGGTCCTTATCGTAATAAAGATGTCGTCTGTGCTACGATGGAAAATCGATAACTCCGTATAAAACTAATTTTTATGGCCACTGCGGTTGACAGTGATAACGTTTCAACTTGACAGTTTTCTCGCCAGCGTCACTGATATGCAAGAAATCGATTAATCGATTTCCACGTTTTTCACATGACCGAGTTCATCCGTAATTCGCAGTGATACAATCGGACGTCTTATGTCATCGGAAATGGAAAATAAACTTTATATTAAATCGCCGTACTACCGACAGAAATTGCCAAGATTATTTTACTGATTTCACTACGGCACTGGGTTGACTAATAATACTTTTATTGATTGCACTGTAACGAATCGCGCAATACAATTTTCAACTAGAAAAATGATAGTATGATCAAATATCGACAACAATAGTAATTGGCTCGTCAACGTCAACGAAAATCAATTCGAGAGAATTCTGTGTATAAAACTGAACTGAAAAAGTTCTCTTGCCTCTACTAATTGAGAGTGGAATTCGATACATGATGTTAATGTCAATGTTACCATTTTTCCATATGTGAGCAATGAAATGTGAACAGGAATTTGTGAACATATGTATGTGTCAATTAGTTGGCTGACATTTCTCGGACGTATCGCGTGACATGCGATATCTAGGTATAAAAAAAACGTTAATATTTTTATTTCATAAGCCAATGCTTTACGTTCTCCTCATTGCATTATGCGGCTCTCATTTTTAATGTATCCTGCCGACAACAGCAGCTCGCAAGTTTAATTTCAGAGGACACGGGTCCGCTTTGATTCAGGCGTGAGAATTAAAAGCGCTGACGCAGAGCGCTAATAATCCCCGCGCAAAACGTAAAAGTCGGGTTTCAGCGAGCGCGTAGGAGATAAAGTGTTCCGCCTCGAGTGTCTACGTAGCGTTTTACGTCAGTATAAATGACAGCGATCCACAATAGCATCTACGCTCCCCGAAGTACCTCATACCGTAAAGGAATGAAGTGAAGTATATATGACTGACATATGAGAGTCAGTCAAGCCGCACACGCTCAAGATCGGACGTATAGCATGTATATGACGGCGCGTTCGTAACGGGGCGCCCGTCTCGGCTACCGTCATTAAAATTCAAGGGAGATTGGTCTTGATCCGGGAAATCCCACAGAGAAGCCAGCGAAACTGTTCCAACAGACGAAAGTCCCTCTGAGCTGTGAAGTGTTAGAAATGCCCACTGCCCGCAGAACTTATCGTCGACCAGCAGACACGGAAGGGAACCTCTCATACTTCATCCGACGGAATGGCGAACGACGGGTGCTCGATTAACAGCTGACCGCGTTGTCGATAACGCAATCGTCCGTCCAGGATATTTTCCGATGTTTTCGATGTGATCTCTTAATCTCGTACTCTATTAAAGGTGCCTTTCTGCACTAACAAAGAAGAGTGCAATTGTGACACTCAAAAAGAATTTTATAAGACTCTCTACGTGTCTTAGGTTTTATATTTACAAAAAAATTTTATTTATATTATTGATTTTGCGAAATGCTACGAAATGCGACAAGCTTGTTCAACTATGCATATGTGTCAAGTGACCATATGTATCTTTTTTCTGATGTAAATGCGATTGACAGATAAACCCAGATGCACTCAGATGCAATTTACACAAATTAGACATTTATTTCGTCATCGTTTGTAATAAAAAACATATCATGTAAAGAGACAAGAGATATCGTATCGAGTGATTATGAAAAAGTATAAAATTCATCTTGCTTTGTGTCACGCAAAAAAGCAATACACAAAACAATATTGCCCTTTAAAAACAGAATTGAAAATTTCGTATAAATGTTGTACGCAATTCGATACATATGATAAAAGAGAAATTTCGACTTTAATATAAGTTCTGCTATGCTAATTTACATATATTATTTTTATTCAGACTTTTTCAAGCGTCGATATATCAAATACGTCTCGAAAATAAATTAGGATAATCGGTCATACGAAAAATGTACACGCTACATAATATAGCGCGGTACCTTTAACTTAAGAGATTACGAAGAGCGTGGCAACGAAAATCTACTGCGTGGAGCGGAAGCATTTTAAGGCAGAATTAGAGCGTAAGAACGGAACGCCGCTGCACGCGCGAGCACTATCGATCATCGAGCTAGCTGTGTTCTCGAGCACGTACGAGATTCGCCGAAAGTGTTTTAGAAAGCATTCTTTCAGCGCAACGTTAAACGGAGGATCGACCTTACGTCGTATTTGACCTGGCGGCGAGTAAGCCCGCTTTAAAATTCGACCGGGTGCATGGCAGTCGCCGGATGAGAATCTGTTTGTCGAGAGGATGAACTGCTGCTTCTGCTACTGCTCTGTTGGAAACACTATAACTCCCGGCATGACGCCGTGACGTGATCCGTCTGTATGATGAGTTGCGAGAACCGTTAGCAATGATAAACGTGTAGCGGGGCTTGTCGTAACTTTTTGACTTATGACAAAACGGGACGGGAGAGGAAGAGGGTACGGGGCCCCGTTGCCATTTCAGCAAATTTCGATCCGTCCTAGAATTAATCACCACCGGCGGTAAATAAGCCCCAACCAAATTTATCGTTCGTTGGGAGGTAGGGGATATTAACGCGTGCGGAATACGCTTTGATGCACGTGTAAACGTGCATTATAGGTATTGCGAATCAACGAGGCCAATCATTAAGCATGACAGAACTAATTAACGGTAGATACACTGACTCACTATTATCGAATAGAAATAATTTGTTGGTTTTATCGGTTGATTGACAATAACATATAATCCCGAATAAAATTCAAATCATTTAACCATAACGGATAACAAAATAGCAGATAATATCTAATACTCTGGAAAAATAAGCGATGTAGAAGAATTGTATAATTTATGAATATACTAGATTCTTATCATGAAAAATTCAATTAGACAGGTCGACAAAATTCGATTACGAAATATCTTCACGTGCGAAAGTAAAATTGAGATTATATGAGAAATCCTCGCGAATGTGACTGAATGCTTAAAAGAATGCTTGAAGAATGTATCTGTTCCATAATCTCACCGTAATTGTATAATTGGAATGTATCGTTAATAAATACGCAAATGATGTACGATGCATTTATCTGCATTGATTTGCGACATTGTGATGCCATGCACATTTCCGATCAAATCTCAATTTTTCGCATCGATAGAGAGAATTCGATCGACATACTCGATTGAAAGATTCGATCACAATACCAAAGTAAGATTTCCTGTTTGGGGTTCCGCGTTTCGTCGCAGCCGTTTATCTTTGACCCGTTCGACACTACCACTTAAAACGTAGCATTCCTTTGTAAGCAACAACGATGCCCGTTTATATATTCGACCAGAGGAATCAACTGAATACCAACTAAGAGAGGCCAATCGCCCGGTCATCTCCACATGCAAGATTCTAACGTTTCACTAAAAGCCAACCACGAATTTCCTCGTTTCACCCCGAGTAACCAGAGGTTCATATCAGAGTAAAATGCCTGTCTTTGATGCAATCTAAATGTACGTATGTGCGTAAACGATTTGACTTTAGCTGATAACTTTATTGCAATCTAATAAATGTTTGACGAATAATGCTCATCTGTAATATTTTTTTTTTTAACAGAGAAATATCTCCAATTAATAAAATATTTTATTATTTAATAAGATTTTTAAATTTCATTAATTATCTATTTAATCAATTATTATCGATGTACAAAAATAATTGTAAATCTCAACAAATATCATTGCTGCTATCTTATACTATTTCATGTCTTATACTATTCATCTAGTCTTTAGACAAATTCAAGTAAATATTTCAGGAAAGTCTTGTATTAAGTGAATCTTGATTAACTTTCTCCAAGTCGCTAGTTGAAATTATACAGCAGAGGAAATCTGAATGACGAAGCCGTTGAGATTATCACGACGATCTAGTGAGTCTTTCAAGCAGCTCCCTCGACCACACTTTGACATTATTAACACTTCCGCCGCTTACCACGGAGCGCGCTAATATCTTTCATTCCAATGAAAAATTCCACCAACGGAAGTTAAGTTCCTCTCGCATTGTTATCGCGTTAGCGCGATGAAAAACTTTCCGGTCTGGTACGATAATTATTCGATCGATTTCACGTCATGTGCAACAAGCGTTGAACTTTCAGTGATGAGACGTAGACTGCAGCGGCACTAGAATAGGATTACGAGCGCATCGCGAGAGAGGCGAGGCCTCCTCTGTTGCGGGATTAAGACGAGAATTTGCCCCCTCGAGCTTCCGCGGGACAATAGAGTCGCGTGTCAAAGAGCGAAGTTTGATCCGACACAGATCTGTGTGCTCGTCAAACTTGGTTCGTCGTATTCGGAAATTGCTGCGCTTCAGTCGGCGCAACTCGTTACGCGACGCTTCCATTGTCGCTTTTTGACAGATCCCTTTATTTTTCGCTATCTGCCGTTCGGACTATTCCGCGTGATAATAAGCCAATACGTATCGTTTTCGGAAGGGGCTTTCGACAACGCAAACGAGGGCGATGCTCGGCAACGTATGTCGCGCAACTGTATTTGCGGATGACCGACGGGGGCGGCGAAGTAAGTGGCGGTAAACGAGCCGCAGTGTCACCGATAGGCAAACACCGGACCATTGACGGGCGCTTGGCTCCGAAAGCAGCATCCGAAACTACCATCAAAGAGAGGAGTCGCCTTTGATCCATCAGTGTTAAAATATTCGTTATAAGCCGGTGTTCGCCGCGTCGCCTTCCAGCGCAAAATCGGTCATTCGCACGTCATAATTAAACGATAATAGATGAAAGGGTTGTATGTTAAAATCATGTAACTCCGAAAGTGCGCGCTTGACCGCGAATAAAGGAAATATTTCGCCTCGGAAGATAATATGATTTTAAGTGGGATGTTTGGCATAACATCAGATATATGTATTGATACATCTGATAAAATATGTATTGATATAATATATAATTTTGTTATGTTCTTGTATACTTAAATTGTACTTAAAGAAATATGTCATTTAACACGAACACTTTATGATACTTTTCGTTTTTGAGAGTTATCTTGCTATTCTTCTTGTCAAAGTAATGGTTCAGGATGAACAAACATTTCCTCAATTTTCAAATTTATAACTTTAGGCGTAAGTTGATCTTATGAAACTAATTTCACAAGAACATAAAATTTCTTCAAATTACTTATTTAACTTTTGCTCCACAAAACTTCCAACAAATTCCTTTGATAAACAACTGGAAATGATCGGTAAAAATACCGAATAGGGAGGTCCGCTGCTCGACCTCTTGTAAATACGATAAAATACAACAACGAAAATTCAATAGCCACTTACTGTCCTTCACGCAGAACGCGCCGATAATCCAGAGCGGAAAGAGCGGCACGACGAGCACGTTCAAGTGTCTCACGTTCGCGTTGTACCGTAGACTCCTACCGTCGTGCGGCCTAAAGTAAATCATGATCGTTCCACGTGACGGGACCAACGCGGCACGATCATAGCAACACCGATCACCAGGGAACGTCGTCGTCGTCGTCGTCGTACATCCACCCGCACTGTCTCAACGCACACTGATCCTACGGCGGATTCGCGCCCGCGTTCCTTCACCCCAAGTGAAGTCTAGTCGAGTCCGGAATCCGGACGGCACGTCTGCCGATTATCGCGCGCGCATCCTTCTTGTTCTCGAGGCGTACTTCCGGAGACAAGAGACGTGGGACCGGTCGTCCGGACGGATCGCGCGCGAGCACTAAGTTCGACGGTTCCGCGACACGTCGTGCGCGACATACGGCGCTGAAGAAGGCTGCGCTGGACCGTTGGACTCGCGGAAGCTCCCCTTGTGGAGATCTCGGGCCAATGAATCGCGATCACGGAAATCGCGCGTGGTCGACGGCACCGCGGAAGCGAATTACTTGGTCGACAGAATCATATCGTCGATCTGTCAACGGTCTGCCGTGCCGCGCGCATCTCGGTACCACTCCAATATTCCTACTTTCCCTCTTTTTCTTCCTCTGTTGATCCACACTTCATACGCTCACATCGTTTTTCCGGCTTCGCGACTTTTTCCCCTCCGTTTGTTTTCCTTTTTCGCGCTACCCCCCAAGTTTCTTTCACTGCCGATTCTTTTTCCACCCCTTCGGAAGACCTTCAGCAATTTTCTCACCCCTCTTCGGGATAACTTTTCTCTTTTTCTTCACCCGGCGTTCACTCGCGTCCTCGATGACACGTTCGATCGGCACGTTCCAGCGCTTCAAGCACGACGACGTGATGCGCGCCACTCACAGCGTCAGCGTGATTTCGCACTCCCTCCACGACTGTATCGGGCCAAACCGTGTGCGGCCGCCGCACACCGCCGTTCACCTGCTGCGGCCACCACTGGTGCCGCCACCGACGCGTCGTTTCCGCCGCTGCCGCCACCACCGCCGCCGCCAGCCGACGTCGACGTCGCGGGGTCGTCGCCGCCGTCGTCGTCGCCGTCGCTACCACCACCGCCGTCGCCGCCACCACCGTCGCTGCTGCCACCGACACCGTCGATCGAAAAGAGGCCCGTGTTGTACGCGCCCGCGCACACGCTTTACCTCGCATGCGTATTGAACGCGAGAGACCGGTGTCTCTCTTTCTGCCTCCATTCCGCAGCGTATCCGCACGCGTTGCTTCCTCCTCGTCGTTACCGCTGCTGCCGGTTGCGCTCGTCACGGGAGAGTTCGTTACTGTCCCTCTTCTTCCTCTCGCTTTCTTCTAACGCGATTAATGCAGTCAATTTTTTCCCCTGCGTTTTTTCTCTACGCCCACATGATATGATCAATCAACTTATGTACATAAGTTTGTTCTAGTAATTTCTTTTTTGTTCACTTTTAAATTGCATTTGTAATGCGTTAATAATTGCGATATTTCTTTAACTTGTCTACTATGCGTTCTATGTATCATTCAAATCAATTTACTTTGTTAAAATGTTTCATTTTATTTCAATATTTATATTTATGTTTGTGACATTATTGAAGATTCTTGACAGTGTTTGTTTAAATATAACAAAATATGTGATTCTTCTCTTTTTATATCTTTATCTTTGAATCGCATAATGTCTTCTTGAGTCTAAATCAAAGGACCTTCGGGAGATTGAATAATGCAATAGGTTAGATGAATTGAAGCGAAAGGGTGAAGCTTAGATTGATTTTGAATGTGCGTAAAGTTGGGATGTCGTTCCCGGAGGTAAGAGTGCACGCTCGACAACAATTTATTCTAAAGAAAAATGGGGTCTTTTCTCGCATTCGAACCTTGCAATCCGCCTGTTGCCCCTAATGCAGCGTGTTACAGAGCATTCGTTATTTATTCATCCGGTTTTACGAAATTAAAATCGCGCGAGAGAGGAAATATCTCGATTGGAGCCACGAGACGAGATGACAGATCATCGAATCTGTGTTGCTTTTAATTAGAAATACGACACATATAATTTCCAGATGCGCGTACAATAATCTTTCATTTGCAAAGTGCAACAAGTGAATTCAGTTTCACGCAGCTTACGAGTTTCCATACAGGCTTCCGTAATATTCCATTTTTATCTTTTTTTTTCTCTCCGCGTTATACATAGCAATCTTTGCCTATGTTTTTTCATTTATCTCTTTATCCTTTCATGTTTTGCCTTATAATTGCGCCCGATATGAACGTCAACTTAATAGAGATAGTGTTCTAAAGAAAGAAACGGTGTGACAGGAAGAGAGCCTGCGAATGGAGATGAAAGAGATCGAAACTTTCGTTAATTTTGTCTCTCTCTCTCTCTCTCTTTCTCATCACACGGAAATTGCGATTGATCTTCTTTTTGGATTTGCACGTTTTTCTTTGTTATTGTTTTCATATATTATCAAATTTTTTTCAACGTATGATTCTAATCGCAAGCAAACACAATATGCGTTTTGAAACATGGATTGAATATATTATTAAGTATTCTCTCTTGTCTAAAATTTTTTAGAAGAAATAAAATATGAATTTACATTTTTATACACGTAAAACATTTTCCAACTTACTACAGTGTGTGTACGTGTTTCGAAAAACGTACTCGTGCAAGTTCATAAAATATTTAGGGTTTCGAAGAAGAGTGAGAATGTGTGTGTGTTCCTAGAGATTTATGTTGACTTTAAATATGGATATATAAATGTAAAAGATATATATGATGGGAAGAATAATTTCTTTTGACCGGTAAGAAGAAAGGTAGTAAAAAGGAACGAAAGAAAAATAGTTAAAAGTCGCATTTGAGGAGGCGTTTCGGATATAACTATTTTTCTCTTTCTTCCCCGGCACACAATTTTTTTCCACTCTTAACGCGTTCTCCTTTTTATTCGTTAATCCTTGCTCTCTTCCTCTTTTTTAAGATAATTCTCCTGTAACGTCGCCCGGAATTCCTGCGTACGGCAAGAAATTCACGAAAAAAAGAGATACCATAGCTATACAAAGAGAACCGGAATTTGTTACCGCCAAGGAATGTGCATATTTTCATTGGGTTCGTCTCAGCCTAAATAACAAATCGATTTTAGGAAAATATTCAATATTAATACGTTAAATAACAAATAATAATAAAACAAATTATATGAATAAATTTATTCGGCAAATAAAATGGACGTAATTAATGGAATGCAAACGAGTTATTATTAAAATTAATTATTGTATTATAAATTATATCTATTATAAAAATAACATAATTATATCACGAAAAGTATTGTAAAATGCAATATGTCGATATAGAAAATCATATTTTCATATTTTAAATATTGAATGAAATGAAACAGAATCTAGATTGCGTAGATTGTATTAATTTCGAAGGTATAATTATTACGCCCGTATAATGTATACGGATACCTATACAATATTATGTAGAAGAAAAATTTAGTTATCATTGTGACTTTCCTCCTCTACATTGCTGAAAGTGCTTCGCCAAAAAATGATGCCCATCGAAATCTTGGCAGTGTCTTATATCTGCCGCAAGCGGATGAGGACCGACGAGGTTGAAGAACGAAATTGGACTTCCTACGTGCGAGGCAGTACGCAGAACCAGCACGGTACTTTGTCACGGATGTGTTTCATTCATTTATGGATATGTTCATTTCGCATTCCGAATATTACATTTCGGGTCTGTCTCAAACACTGTTCTTTTATTCTTTCAGATATTACTTGTTTTGTTAAAATATATGAATAAACAGTAATAATACACACATCAATAACGCACAAGTCATTATTTAGTAACTTTAGCAATTATACGATTGCATGTAATCGTTTAAAATAATATTTTTAGTATTTAATCAAGTGTAAATACGTGCATTACGAAAATCCGCCGTGTTTATACACATACACAACACGAGACTGCACAATAAGATTCTTTGGATTAATCGTAGAATTGGTGCTCGCAAAGCATTTCCTGTTTATGAACAATCGTAGACTACAACAGTTATTTGAATTCCGGAGATGGGTAGGAATATTCGGTATGCGGGCAAAACGTCTTAGATTCAATTTTTCACAAATGGCTTCTTCGTGGTAGAGTATAGAGAGAATCTTTCTATATAATATGGCATGAAAATTTGATGCGAAAGAAATTGGATTTAAGCTATAGTGTGCTGCGCCAAACACATTCGTGTATACGATATATTGCCCAAGGGAAAGCGCAATGTGTTTGCTTGCTACTCCGACGATAAACGATATTAACAACGATGGAACGCGGTTCAATTTTTTACGTCTCGATGATTTGCGAATTACAGTCAAGTCGTGCGATCAATCCGTGCGCGGCGCGTGAGGGGAGGGAGAGAGAGAGAGAGAGAGAGAAAGAAGGAGAGAAGGGCACTTCTATTAGTACCAAGGGTGAAGAAATTTTTTGACAGTTTTTTTCGCAAAATTACAACAACTCTCGATATGTGTGTCGCTAATGGATTAGCGAAGGCTCGCGCGGAACCAAGTACGCTTCAATTTGTGAAACTCCACAGTTAATGGACTCGCGCCATAGCGCGAGCTATTAAATTCCGTCACATATACGCGAGAACGATATACAGAGGGAGATTTTGTTTACTGCGCGGATTAGCGCAGATTAGTAACCGGACTTTATTCGCGCATTTAATATCGGCAGTGCATCGCGCGCGTATTACTGCCGCTTCGTATCGTCCACGCACACTTATGTCGTCGACGCACTCATCCGATGACATTATTATCGAAAAGCGTTTTACCACGGGAGAGCACGTTCGCTCGCTTTTCGCAGATAAATGTTACGTGTGGCAGCTACGCTACCTGTGAGACCGAGGGAAAGCGCAGTACGAGAGAGCTCTCCACTCCGCCGTTAAGCGATAATAATAGGCGTTGCACATGTACTCGCAAAGAGAGACAGAGATAAAGAGAGAATGAGAATGAGAAATAGAAGACGAGGTCGAGATACATACGCGCCGGCGAGATGCCCAGGAGAAAACAATGCATCCCGCTGTGCACGTCAATGAGACCTGCGGAATCTCGTTAGCGTTCTAAATCTTCCTTTTTTAAGGCTACGATGCATTTCTAGGTTCAAGACACACGTGATGCATTCACGTACCCAGTTTGCATCTGACGGCCATAATGTCGCTCGTAATGTCTTCATTATTCGGATAAATTGTGTCGCTGATGCAAACTGCACCCGAAAAAAAACTGTACATATGTCCCAATACGCAAGGAACTTTTTTATCGTCGTAAAGATCATTATCGCATTGAAAATTCAGTTTTTCCTATTGTATGAAAATGATTATACATCACTTTACTATCTCGTTACGTTGATTGGAGAATACATCGCTTATTCATCGTTGCGTTCTTCATTTAATAATAACGCTCACGTAGACGATTCGTGTTGCACGCTTCGGCGCCAATTTCGCAAATCGGATCGGGATTCGAACGCGCACGCGAGAAACGTGACGGTCGCGTTGACGAGAATACGATCTAATGCTCCTTAGAAATTCAAGAATGAACCGATACGTAGGTACGCACGATCGAGCCGAGAATCGAAGATGGATCGCGCGCGTAGGGCAGGGGTAATGGAAGCTAGTCCGAATAAAATTACAGCAAATATTGTACCACCGGCTACCCCGTATGAGCGATCGGATAATCGATCTTGGCGTTAACACCAAACTGGAATCTTTCGGTACATGAGAAATTAGCGTACCCTGGCGCGGACGCGCGCGTAGCATCGATGACGTCGAAATACTGCAAGAAAATTTTCGGAAATTCCCTTCAACTGGAGAGTACCGTGGACGGTACTCTCCAGTTCTGCCTTTATTTAATCCGGCAATCATCATACATCATCCGCCACGGAATTACGCCGCCAGCGTTGTTGCATTTATATTGCTCTTCCATCTTTCAGTCGCGCGTCGCTTCTTTTCATATTTTGAAGGCGCGTCTATCTCGGCCTCTCGGCGGCTTTATGGCGCGCGAATATTAAATTATGTTAAACAAAACTAACAGATCTCACACAAAGAGAATCGCGCGCTCTGTTCTCCATGCAAGAAGGATTCCCTTCTTTCTGCTCTATATATAAGAAAAATTTAATCAACCGTTCGAGCTGTAATGCGATTGATCCTCATCACCGATTATCTTTTTACTAGAACACGGCAACTGCTACGCGATAACCAGATACTTAGAATTGTTTCCCGATGTTCGTCCAGCATACTTTTGACACGGAAAAATTGTTGTCATTTTGTTATCTCTAGTACAGCTTCTTCGAGAAAGAGTACCGAGTACTTGTAGTAACTCTCGCGACCGATCGTTGTTCCATCTTTTGTCAGAGTTTTTAATTCTCCACGGTGAGAGTGTCTTCGTTTTGAAGACCACAATTTCTCACAGACGAATACACCCGTGGGTGCACTTCGCTCTCGTGTTCGGACGCGCGCTATTTCGCATCGCGGTTGAACGGCAACGTCAATCCGGACTGTCGAGCCAAGGGAATGAAACGGTAACTAGCCTGTATTCACTCTTTCCGGAAACAAGCCAGAGTAGACACAATCTACTCGCCAAGCCAGTGTTCATTCATCCGTAGTTGTTCGTTTCACGTGCAAGTTTTATTAAAATTTGTGCACGGTATCAGATAATAATACTGTGATTTGTAATATTGAGAAAATTGTACATATAAATGTTTGAATTACGAAATATTTAAAAATGCCAGAAAAATAATAAAACGTGCTGCGGCTCGTTGAATTGGATTTCGTCAAAATTATTCTAACAAAATAAACGAAGCGACTAAATATTATTGAATGGTACAAAATCATTCGTATAAAATGCAATGTAATTTAATACAGTAAATGCACACAGGGATTCGAGAGAAAAATCGCCGATTCGAAATTCGCAAAGGGAAGCAAGTAGAATAAGCAAAAAAAAAACAACATCGGCACTTTCTAAATTGGGACATATGAGTTTCATTTAATAGTTCACTCGGATCGTATCGGCGATAAAACTGATAGCACTTTCAGAATTTTGTTACGCTACGATCGAGAAGGTCAATCGAATTTGCGCAATTGTAAGAGCGGAAATTTCTGTGTAGAGGCCATATTAGAGCGCAATGTAACAATTGTCTGATAGTGGGCACTAGGCCAATCACATTCTGTTAATGAAATGGAATTCAGTTTTGGCGGACGTGCGATCTTAATTCACTCAGCCCACCCCACATTCGGCGAAGGTTCGAAAAACAGAAAAGCGCAATTGTTACGTGCACTTATCGATAATTCTATTTCGTTAACGTTAAATAATATTCATTTATACGAACGTCAGAACAAATTACAAAAATATTTAACCTCCTGTTCATTATTTCGAGAACAATTGATTCGAGATTTTAGGACCTCGTTGTTTCATTTATTGACGCTAGGATGTCGTTATATTTTTTGATTGCGACTGTCGCGCTGAGCCATTTGTTCAAATAATATAATTTTTCATGTAATTGTGATTGCTGCAATTTAATACTTGTAATAATAATGACTTTGTTTGACAAAAACGTTAATAACGTCAAGCTAATATCTCTCGGTCGAGCGATTTTCCTCATTAGTGTTGAAGGGATTGACCTGTCCTTTTTGCCCTATCCTGAGAAGAAACCTCTTCTATTTTATGAGATAAAATACAATTTCGTCATCTCCTTTTGAGAAGGCGATTTTTCACTGCATTACAATAAAGTAATACTATCAATATGACTTTTGTAATAATAGCTATTACGACACATGTAAACATTAAAATTCATTAAAAGTGTTAATTATAATATTTTAATTTTAGACAAAAAGATACAAGTATACTTTAAAATTTGTCTTATGTAATTACAATTACATAACAATTTATATAAAAATAGGTAAAACTTATATATATATATATATATATATATAAATGTACATCTATTTAAAATATTTTAAAATAAAGTATAAATTTAAAATAATTTTTACATGAATTTACATTTAAAACATATGTATGTATTTATATGTTTAAAATTAAATAATAAAAACATATTTTATTTCAGTGATAAACATAGATGTTTCTCAAAACGTAATGCAAGTGGGTAATAATAGAATTTTGCGTAATGATGTCTAGCGGATAGTTGATCCCACCAATGTATAGGATAAAGTCCCTTTTATTCCGGAATAAAGCGACTGTCTGCCTCTCATCCGACATCACCTCTTTAAAAGATATAACGCATTTCAACAAAGGGCTGCCCGTATTCAGAAGACACGGCGTAGGCAAACAAGGAGGAAAAGAGAATAAGATGCAGTAACGAGCGGTTTGCAGAAAATCTCGTAAAAGTATCTCGGACGGCGACATTGGATGTTACTTTAATAAGATCTATATTAACGGATGCTGCGCGATAGGTAATGAAAATTCATTGTTTCGTACACTCGGAAGACATTACGGTCGTCAATATTCTTTGTTTCAAATTATAAACTTACATGACTCAATCCCAGCATATTTTTCCTACGTGTCCCTTTTAACTCTTGTATATACCTACATAAGTAATCGAAGAAATGTGAACATCCAAAAAAAGTATTTACATTCAAAGTAATTTTTCCTATAATCTCATTCTAAGCTTACTATTTTACAGCAAACATATTTCTCTTTCGATAAAGTAAAAAATACTTGTTTCTCTCTTAAACACTCTTGTTTATACTATTTTTCTCTTAATTTTAGAAGAATCCTTTTGAGGTCAATATAAGAGTAAAATCCTTTAAGATTTAGAGGATTCTACGTATATCAAAATTATTTTTTTTTTGTAAATATCTTATCAAATGTGCAAGACTCAATAATATGCTATAAACTATCAACTAATCAAACTGATGGTATAACGCTAATAGATACTATATGACTTCATTAACTACCAGTTGATCGATAATTAACGCTGCGACATTAGTTCATTCGTTTCCATGATAGACTTTTCATACATGCAACGTCGTCGCGACACCAGGAGAGATGGCTGTTCTTCGTTTTCATTTGTCTCGCTGGTGGTACGCGTCGGACTAACAACGTCGGCAAACCTCGTTATAAAGCGCGGCCACGGTCGCGTTACAAACGTGTCCGGAAGGGGAAATACGCGAAATACGCTTGTACGATTGCGCTCGTCGCGCATCGTTCCTCTCATCGTGTGAAGCGTTCTCGAGGACCCTTCTGAAATTTTCACCGCACCGGAAATACTAGACGGCCGCTTCTCCCCTTTCTCTCTCGTAACCAGCAACGGCAGCGACTTGCTGTTCTCTCGTTGTACCATGGAAATATCGGTGCTGGAAATATCGGTCTTTAAAATCGGCACACGAGCTCTCATGCATTTATGTATAACCGCGGTGGATAGGGCGACCGCGTCGATCGCACTCGAGAAAAATTAATTGATTGGCACGTGAGATACAAGAAAAAACGAAGAAAAGCGGAGAGGGAGAGAAAGACAGAAAGCTCTGAATCAGACCAGACAGCGCGTCGTACCTTCGCTACCGCGGAATTACACCAATTCCTTCTGCCGCCCTTTGTAAAAGTTCCATTTGCCTCGACTCGAATGCAACTAGGCGAAAGCAACCGCGGTATTACGTCCCCGATAGAGGTGACCATCAGAACGTGAGATACCAGAATATGGAACGAGTGCATCGAGTATTGAATGCACTGGAAGCGTTAGAGACTCTTTCGCATAAGTCAATATGCGCAGTATAGTCGAGAGGCGCAGAAACATCCACGTTAATTATAAATTCAACTAAACAAGAAGTTATGTAAGCCAGTTTGAATTTTAAATATCAATTAAAAATTTGTTAATGTCACTGAAATAGACTTGAAATATACTTGCAATAGTAAAACGAATTTATCTTTGTCCGATTTCAAATCGAATCGTCTATCACATCCCAATTTCATTAACAAGCTCACGAAGCAAAGGAGTACTTGTGTCTTTCGTCTTTACTCAACTTCTTCTTGACCAAATGAACGGCTTCCTGTAAAAGGAAGTCGTTTGGAAGACTACGCACTACAAGGAGCGGGGAAATTACGTTGAACGCTCAGCTGCGAAAGGCTCAACGCGCCATCGTTCCTCGAATGAGTTTTTCGCGATGAGTGGTTAGACAGCGGAGAGGAGGCCGTGAGATGACGCGTGGAGCACGATCGTGAGAAGAGACAACAGAGTGAACGAACGAGAAGTGGGGGAGAAGAGCGAGAAGTGAGGGAAAATTGAGGGATAGCGGAGGTGCAGCGTGAGGACGTTGGATTGTCGATGGAGGAAAATGCGGGTGATTGTGACGACGGCTGTGGACACGTCCCCTCTCATTTTCTCGCCTGCCATTTACCGTTTTTGCCCCCATTTTTTCCTCTTCGATCTGCAACGCATACTATCTTACATGTATGAACATTTTTTTTTAAATTCTTTTCATTATTCATCTCCTTCGCACATGAGTGAAATTTGCACCCCGAAATGTTAATTTTTATAAAATGTTGAATTTTACAAAATGGCATTTGCTTGTTCATAATTAGTCTACATTTGTCTATAAATAATTTTTTTTTGTCCATCTTGCAAAAAAAAATTTAAAAATTAAAAAATTACGCGATATTGATATAATTAGCATTGACATTAGTATATGGGTTTCAGTCATTCATCTGTTTAATTATTTCCCACGGATGTAAAATAATTAAAAATCAAGAATATATAAAAGTAAAAATAAATGTTGACATCTATATTCATTAGTTACAATTTTTAAATAAAAATAAGTAAAACGGAACCTGGAAGAATATTAAACTAGGTTGACAGAATAAGTAAAATTCGATAGCTCTGGGTTTAATTAAATTAACATGGTTCAATTAGTTTAATATCGGTTCTGCGCAAAAGTTTGAAAGAACATGCCCGAGATCGGTGAAATGTATGATAAATACAAGTGAAATATTCTCGGCAATAATTTACGTTCGCAAATACGCGGAATGTTGTTGTTGGAATAATCTCTTCTCCAAGTTCTCAGGTTTATTGACATCAGTCGACGTTGTAGACCAAGATGTCTATGCATATTTGCATATCTGTGCATTCGTACCGACGAGAATGTCTACGTATAAAACATATAAGTACACGTATATGTAAATATCTACCATATCTTCCCGATTCCCACGTATGCGCGTCCGATTCTTTGTTTTTCCGCGCAACTGTTTCGTGTTTGCATTTCTCTCGGTCTTCGGGGAGACCAGCCTTTAAGATTTAATGCATCTATCTATCTATGTAACTGCCTATCTATCTATCTTCCAACACCCTTTTCTTCTCTTTTTTTATCTTGCTTTCATCAGCTCGAAAACGGATCGAAACAAAGACGAGGTTCCCACGCGCCATGAGCATCCAATAAATCATCTTCACGGCAAAAAAAAAAGTCGAGCAACCTAGTTAAAGAGAAGGAGAGAAAGAGGCCATCGCCGTAGTTTGTAATTGGATGTTACGTGGCATCGTCGCGATAATTAGCGTGAATTGTTTGCCCCTTCCTGGCAATTAACGGGCCGTACACTAATTCGACACGATCAGTGCGAGATCGTTTTCAAACGATTTCGGAACAATTCTGCGAAACGTGAGCATTATGTAAGATGCGGTCGAGGATTTGTGCTATCGAGAGGATTGTCGCTACTGAAATGAAAAAGAGAACTCCTTCTCGCGATTTTGCCCCGGTAATTACATTTTTACGTCGTCGACATACCAAGCTCGATGTTCGCGAAGCCGTCAGACTACAGGCTTACCTACATCCCTTCAGATTATAGCGGATCGAGCGAAAAGCATCATTTCGAGCTAAAGCGAAGAAAAGCATTATCGTGAGATTAATATAGTAATTTAAATCTATATACTCATTGCAAATATACATAGACACATAATGCAAATTTTATATTTTATTTATCGAATTTTTTACAATTTTACAATAATTAAAATAAAATTTAGAAAATTGAGATTCATCGCGTTATATTATTAGAAATATATACTAGATTACAGAAAATTTAGCAAAAGCATTACGTGAAATAGAGATGAAATGTAAACTGTAAACGAATTTGGAGGCAATTAAGCGATACAGATACAATTAAAAATTAATAATTTTGTCGTAAATCTCAAATCCTCACGATTGTACTCCTTTATTGTACTCAGCTTGACTTTCTTGAATGCCCCGCTATACATACGATATATTCACTCTGTTGAGTACTGATGTCATACTACTTTACAAGCCTCATAAAAAAGAAGAGTCTCTTATACATAAGCAGTAAACAGTCTTTTATCTAACTACTATCATAAGATTTACGAACATGATATAACTACGAAATTCAAATGTGTCAATTTCGTTGCTGATATCATATTTCTTAACATCAAAATTGTTGCGTTTAATGTTTTAATTATTTATGAAAGTAGTAAAAGGAAAAGATAATATATTGAGTTTTTTCAAGCTTGTCTTTTTTCTCTTCAAAATGCCATATTATTCTTTTAATAATAAAATATTTCACTGTTTCCTTCCAAAAGAACTTTCTTTTTAAAAAATTCTTTAGATAAATTATTTGAGAAGCACCCAACTTCTACTATCGTGAAACAAGTCTTCGCTTGCTTAAGCTTCAAAGTCTCTATGCCGAAGGCTCGACGATTGCTTGTACGCGTTATACATTTAATACCCTTTAACGAATCTACAAGCCTGTTATTATAGCAGCAAACAATTTCATTTGTATACTTCTCAGCGAGATTGTGAGCGAAAGAGACAAAAGGTAGAATGAGAGAGAGAGAGAGAGAGAGAGAGAGAAAGAAGATAATAAAAGCCGAAAGTTATAAGTTAACCAATTACTCAGAAAGAATTGTTTAGCGATATACCAAGTCGCACTTGGACTGATCGGATCAAGCGTGCTACCCGAAATTCGAGTCTCGGATATATTTTCTTTCTTTTTAACGCTCTTTTAACCCTCTTCGATAGTACACTGACCGCTAGAATCTCGTGATGGTCTCTCTCACTTTCTTCTCCGGGGCCAGTGGTGTGCCGGCACCCACACGCACACCAGACCGAGTTTTGCGAAATAACTGCTCATTGTATTCGATATACACGGATAAACTGTCAATAGAAAGAAACGAAGGGATGGGTAAAGAGGGTGAAAAGCCATTGCAATGGATGGGAACACAGCTACCCCAGGTTGCAACATTGTGCGCAACATACCCTTTTTCCTCTATTTCCGATACCGCAACCATTTAATAAGGGAAAAGTATACCTTCCGGCGCCGATCTGAAAGAAACCTTCCCCCTCTACTACGTTAAAGTATTGGCCGATGAAGCATTCAAGATGCAGTATACATATATGTATATACATATATACTTGTATATAAACTTGTTTGAAAATATACGTGGAATACTTATTTGAGAAAAACCGATATATATGAAATCGGAAATGAAATGAAATTAATTTATATTGCAATTATTATATTATAATTTCGATATTATAATCTAGTGAAAGAAATCTTCATGTTAATTGATGGAAATTCGAGTAAAGTGCTTCTCATAACATAACGAAGAAAACGTAACTGTATCTTTTTCAATTTCTCGTATAAATTATTTGGCATCACAATACATTAACCGCCACGCCAAGTGGTACGGTTTATGTATTAAACATAAACTTCTTGATATTTATTGAAATATAAGACGTAGAACAGATAGCCTGTAAATCATACTTGTCCGTGTGTTTAATACTTTCGGATTATTAAATTTATTTGCATTTATATAAGCAATCGTGGCTTGTTAGTTTTACGGTAATATCGCGGGTGTACTGTTTCATGAATATCAAAACTTCGTAATTTACGTTAGTAGCTTTTGCGCGAAGCACAAGCCGAGCAGGCGCGCGCCCGATGTAGTACCTCGGAATATTAATTAAATTCGATATTACTTCGTTAATTAATTTGTCTAAGAACGGGCGTCGAAGCGTCTTGTCGCGACAACGTTTCCATGTCCTTATCTGAGGGCGAAATCGTCAACCTGCGAGAATCGTACTTTCACCGTGTATCTTTGCGACTAACGTTTCTACGAGAATCGCACGGAATGGCGCGTCTTCTGGAAAAATGTTAAACAGCTAAAATTGCTGGTCGAGGTAGCTCGCTCGGCTCTCTCGACGTTCAACGGATTTTTTCTTCTCCTTTTTGCCGCATGGCCATCATTTTTACTCTTTCATTCTCCGCTTTCTCGCTGAAACTGTAAGGCGGAAGTGGCCGCGCGCGTGGGTAAACCCGGGGAAAAGAATGGAAATGTATATTCGTTGCCGAGGCAGAGAATGCGACGCCCCTTCGCTGTCGGCGACCCCGCGAATTCAATTGCAATGCATCGCCCGATTAAATTTATAAATTGACTGTTTCGAGAGTGTAGTGTCCGCCGATGTGAAATCCGCTCAAGCGATCCGTTAGCCGACACGTAAGCGGCAATACGCGCTGGAATAAGGCCGCGGCAAATTGAACTTTGAGCTAAAAGAGATCCGTAAATTCATTTCATGATTATAGGAAACATCCGCCCTCGCTTCCGATTTCTTCACGCGAGTAATTCGCGGAGCAAACAATCATTTTACCTGAAAATACATTCGCCGTTTGGAGCGGACGAGAAAATAATAGCGAGTCCGTATGCTCCCGTTTTCTCTCGTCGGAGATGAGAACCTACAGTAGATTTAATACGTCGGTTGGCTACGTCAGTAATCGTTTTCGCATATTTCCGCGAGTTTTGATTTTTCGATAGTTTCAGCATTGACGGATTAATAAAATCATAGAGCTCGGCAATTTTCAAGCATGCTTTTATGTCCTACAACGTTTGAGATAGATAGTCGCAATAAAAAAAAATATTTTAAACTATTCACCGAAGCTCTGCTTTTGACGACTAGAGTTCCCAAATTTGGTGGCACTGACAATCGAATAGACATCTAACAAAAGTGTTTTCAAAATTTGACACTTATGTAATGGAATAATTGACTTTGACAGTCAATATTGCATTTTTTTCTAGCGCTAGGAATACCTACTTTTATATGTGACACATACCTACTACTTTTATATCGATCCGGGATATAATAGAAAGAGAAAAATTCTGTAAGTATAACTGGGTGCACGGCATAAGTTGCCAGCAAAAATACATCTTAAGAGAGATCTACCTTTTTAACTCTTACTTTTCTATGTATTTATTTAATTCACTCACACTTGATACAATCTGTTTGTAGAACAAACGATATATTCTTCAGCTTTCGATATCTAAAATCAACTTTTTTCTCAATCGAGCGATATAAGATCATAGATCACATCACTGTAAATTTCAATAAAAACAAGATAGAAATTTATAGTTTCTTTATATCGATTGTTAATTGTATGCAGATCGCGATACCACATTTGAACGATCAAGTATAAATATTAAATTTTAGCATGATATTTATATGAGATATAAATGTATTATTCCATGGACTAAACCAGCGTATTTCCGATACCCGAATATAATCTGATCACGAAATGTTCAGCAAATATTTCTGCTTCTCTCGATAGGATATCCGCAAAAGGAATCGAATTACACAAAATCTTTATGCGCTTCACTTCCATTTTCTCGCTTTGCGTGATATCTCCAATTCGAATTCGCTAATCGAGTAAATACGACAATTCCCCAGTTGAAAATAAAGATCAGCGAAAGATTCTTCTGGAGCTCTTTGATCGCAAAAGCCCGAAACGATGTTGGAACGAGCACGCAGTGCGACACATAGAAAGCACATCCGCTTTAATCTCGGAATTATCATTCGTCGACTGATTATACAGTCTCGCTGTTCGTTTAGCAGCCTAGTTTGTAATTCCGCGTTTGAGATGGTATCACAAAAGGGTCAGGTTCAATGAAGCGTTAAAAGGAACGTCTGCGTGTAATTCGCATTCGTCCCTCGTGAAACATTCCAATCGAAATTACAACGTTCAATAAAATCGTCTCGTCACGAGTCGTCGCGCGATTTTCACCGCGTGAATAGCGAAGTCCTTCCGATCATCTAATCCAACTTCTTGATTCAAGATAATGATAAACAACGTCCGTAATTTGTTTCATTTAAAAAGCTAATTTATACTTAATTCAAGTTTCTACAAAATGCAAATTCTATATGCATCGTGTATACTTTATAATTTTTTTGTCTAAAAAGCACCGAAGTTATAGATATATTAGTCTACATATTAAAAATCTTTCGCTGATGATAATTACTTATTCTCGCCAGGGTAAACCACACGCAGCACATAAGCTTCACTGGTTTCTATCCTGTCAAAATTTTCTCACGCAGATATGCGGGATAAAGTCTCAGATGTGCAGGTATAAAAGCGAGCTTCTCTCGCACGAGAACTAGCAAAGCTATCCCACTCTTGGCACCATGGTACATCACCGCGGAGACCCGCGCCTTCGCGTAGCCCGAGGCCTTTTGTGCATCGAGGTGACGGTGAGGGAAACGAGCTGCGTTTCGCGAACGAGCACCCTCGCTTCCGGTGTGACCCCCACATACATAGTGGTTTGCTGAAAAGACACACACACACTTTCTCTCTCTCTCTCTCTCTCTTTCTCTCATTTTCTTTCTCTCACCGTTTCGTTTCACCGCAACACTCACCCGTTTTCGTTTTGTTCAGCGGTTTCATTTTGTTTGTTCAAATGCACTTAAACAACGTCGTTGTCCATTATGCTCCGATGACGTTGTTGTGCGAATGAGTGGCTGGCTGCTCGTTGCGGCCCTTAAATGCCTTTCCTGGCGTACCCTTTTCTCTGAATATGATTCTCTTTCTCGCCGATATTCTCTTCTGTTTTTCTAGGAATTCGTGTCAGCTGAATTCCCACGTTTCATTCATGCTCGACGGAAACGTCGAGAGAGCAATAAATAAATGAAAAAACAATGGCCGTGCGCCTCTCGTCAGAATTGAATTAATGTTTTAATTAAATAGCCATTATAACGTGAAAAGCTTCGTTATTCTTTCAGGAGAAGTTTTGCAAGCATATGCGGTCTAATACATTTTATGCATCGACACATGATCGTAAAACTAATGTATTTTGTATCAAAAGAATAATTCCAAGAGCAGTTTTTCACGGTATTGTACGTATTTAACAGTTAAAAGTTTCAATCTATATTTTATCTCGATACATATATTTTAATGGTATTGATTTTAACAGATAGTATTTTATAAAACAACACATACGTCGTGTAAGATTTAATGCTATACCTGATTTAAATTTCAATGTTACATTGAAAGAGTAATTCACGTGATTTATAAAATTATATTTCAATAATAATCTTAAAGCCGATATGAGAACCGCTTTTGAAAAATGCTGATCTTTATAGTGCGTGCCAGGAGAAAGTTCGACGAATTAACTTTGTCACAATCGAGGTGTGATTTAGAGCCGATTTGGCTGCGCGATTAATTCCAGCTTGGCAAGAAGCAATTTCCTGGCGATTGTGGAACACACTTTATTACTTTTATCGTGCGTGTAAAAAATACAGAGCAATTAGCGATACGAAGGTCGTATGACCAAGAAGTTTTCGACGTTATCAAGAATTTGCTAAAGTTATAAGCGAACTGAGCGTTTCGTGATCCCCAGACTCGTGACGTGCGCAAAGATAATGCGAATAAAAATTTATAAATATCTTATAAAATAAATTAACATATAGAATGTATGATAAAAAATAAAAATTAAGCAAAAAAAATAGAAAAGAAGAAAAAGATTAAATAACTATAGAATCTGCTTAATAATTTTTAATTCGGTATTTTAATAAAAATTTTTACGATCGTGATTTTTTGTTATATACAAATATATGAAAATGGAAGACTAATGCACCCACGATATTGCGTAACATAAATACGTAATATAAATAAGTTTATAATAAAATTATAAACAAGGAAACGTTTTATACTTTATCATCGAGTGAAGATTCCTTAAATTCGTTGGGAATAATAGCAGCGCATAATTGCGTTATCGCGCATGGTGGCGGATAGGGGCGTCCAAGCGCGATTTTCGTTCGTTAACGTGACGCGGGTGCGATGCTTATAAATCAAGCTGGCGTACAACAACCGCCATCGTTATATTTCAACAACGACATCGCGGCGTCTCTCCTCAAAGAATACCCAGATCTCTATTCCCAAAGCTGCGGGATCAGCACTGTCCACGCCACGGTCCTCGCCATCTCTCGCTCTTTCTGTTTCTCTTATGTGAGTTTCGCGACAGGCTAAGCGGAAACGCTCGAATTCGTCCGTGTTCACATTGCCGTTCGTGTGTGTTCGCGGGCACTCCCACATGTGTGCACGTCCGGTTACGCGTATAAATCCGGTCCACCCGCACGTGAAATGTACAGTGAAGCGGAAGTGGCCTCTACGTACCGGCGAACCACCTCCTTCTCTCCTCTCGTCGTCGCTACTTCCTTTCCGCTTTCCTCCACTATTTAGTTCCACCCTCTCTCTCTCTCTCTCTCTCTCTCTCTCTCGCGCGCGCGCGCTTACCGACTCTTTCGTTTCCTTTCCTGTCCCTCTTCGTCATGTGTTAGTGTGTTTGCGTGCGTAAAAATGTCGCCAACAAACGAGCGCGAACGCGAGAGGACCCGGAGACCATCGGAGCGTTTCGGCGAGCGAGCAATTCAAAGAATCACATTGGACGAACGATGAAAAGTTTCGAGCATTCGCGTGCGCGCGCGCATTTCCTTTTACGGTACAGTTGACGTAGCAGAACGTAGAGACTGTAGTAGTTACGAAATCAAAGGGCCCGCTCTCGCAGCAGCGCGCCACGGCAATTCCGATTCTTCGAGGTAATTTCCCTCTATTCAGGTGTTCCACGCGATCCCGCCCCGCGCCACACCGCACTGCACCGTGCCGTGTCGTACTATCAGCACCATAGCATACCGCTCGACGATTCCACCATTGCCGACTTCGGTTTCCGGCTTGCCGCTCTTTCTGTGAAGTATTCGTGGCCCTCATGGATCGAAATTTCATTAAACTCCATGCGCGCGCGCGATATTTCCTCGATTATTTCCTACAGTTTTCATGTCGAATTTCCCTTTTCCGTTCCCGTCACTTCCTCAACTATTCAAGAAACGCGAAAAAGGGAAAGTGAGACGGTTGCAGGGCTAAGCAGTTCCAGACTAAGTAAGTAAGAGACAGGGCCGCGGTAAAAGACGACGCTACTGTGAATCTCGGGTTTCTGTAATCAGTTTATTTTCCGTGTGTAAACGACGCCACGAAACTTTTGATAGATAAATGGCTTACGAAAGAATATAAAGTAGCGTCACTGGGATGCTATTCAAGTCACATCTCTCATTTACATTTCTATGTGAATATGTAATCAAAGATATGATTTTAGATATAACTTGTATGTATTTGTGTGATAAATCTATAATCTATAATAAAATATAATGCCTTTTGAATAAATTGATTTAGCGACTGGATTGTACGTTACTTTCATGTTAATCCGACATCAATAAGAAAGATATTTCATCTAAATGAAAACGTATAAAAAACGTATAAAAAAAAATGATGTATTTTCCGTTAGCAACTTGGAGGTACATCTATGCTAGTGGTAGTACTTATTTAAATTTCTAAACAAGGCTACGTTCGGAATTAAAAATCGTTAATTGGCAAAAATAATACGAGTTTTCCTCTCTTTTACGAAACTAGTATGAAAGGTAATAGAAATCCTCATATACGTATATTGTAACAATTTAGAAAAGGTACGAAACAGCGCGAAATTTCACCTTTATTCCTTTCTACAATGCGATATTATAGCGTACATTATTACGACTGTGTTAACATATTCGACATTGAGGCTTTACATAATTGAAACAACCTATTCGGCATTCGCTCGTTGACCTCGCCCATTCTCGTCCGGTAAATAGAATAAATATTTTAACGTTAACTAACACCAGCGCACCTGAGTCTAGGTTTCGGTTAATAGCATCGTTACAATTACAAAACTTCTCGCTAAATCGCTGTTCCCGAAATTATCTTATTGTAATGTCAGTGAAAACCTACTATAATCTCTTTTCGTCGTGTTTCTCTCTATTTTCATTCGTTATATATTATATTCTGAAGAGCATATGGGCTTTTTTAGAAAATCCTAATTTTCTTAAAAAAATCTCTCTCTATTATCGCCTTTTAGACTTCCGTTTTTGCACCTGCTTCTTTAGAGCTATGCAATATGGGATTTTCGTTCTCGCGGGAGCGCGATCGATCCTCGGAAATCGAAATTTCATTAATCTCAGTCGTGTTCTTTTCCTAGTTTCCTACTTTCCGTCCATTCCCGCAGCTGCTTCGACCCGGTAAGCAGTACATACATGCATACGTACATTCATATGGTTCTACATATATCCGTACATATATTCATGCCCAAGTATGTATATTGACGCAAATAGCCATACCGTGTTAGAGGAACCAATGAATAAATAGTTTCAGTTTGATGGAATCGCGATATTCTTCCGAGCATCGTTCAAATATCGTTTAAAAATCATTTAGTAACTTCATATTACATATTATATATTTGAGAAAATTCTTAATATAATAAATCAATAAAAAAGAGAGAGAGCTCTAAACGTTAAAATTATAAATTTTAATTCTATTTATTTCGTTGTATAATATATAAATATAATTAAAAAATAAATATTTAAATAAAGTATAAAATATTTCATTAATCATGATGTGATTTATCCATTAAAAACTAAAATTTCGTTGACTTTGATTTTTTGTTAATCTGAATATCAATTTTTCAAAAAAATTTTCATTTAATATGTAATGTGAAATGTATTCATTCAAAGAGATATTTATTTAGTTCTATTAATATCAAACTATAAAATGCTCTTCTTTTACTTAACGGAAAATAATTGGAAAATAATTATTTTCCCTTAAATAAAAAAAGAAGTGGATAAAGTGCTAAGATATTAACGAGCGATCGATTCTGAAAGTTAAGCTATTAATGTTGTCACAGGAGCGTGCTCAAGTTAGGTGCGACTTTTCTCTTAACGTGGATTATCGATGTCCATGTTGCCATAAGTCGAGGCGATGCGGCAAACGCCAGTCTGTCGAAGCTTTATGACACTTCTTCCTACAAGCCGTCGAAGCCGCGTGAATCCCCCGGACGGCCATCGTTCGCTAAAACCCTTTTTGCCTTCGTCGATACAGTCTTCCCCGACCACCAATCGACAGACACGATACTAGCAATTTTCTTCAAGTTTCTAGTTCTCAAAGAACTTCTTGAATAACCACGAGGACACTTACTATGACAAAAAAAGTAGTATGATATGACCTACATACAGAAACCGCTCACGCGCATAATACAAAAGAGATAGTCATTCAAGGGAAAGAGGAAAAAAGATGAGTAATAACGATAACTTCCGTGTTCTGAAGCATGAACGCTGTGATACGCCTGTATACATATACATTTAAAAAGGTATATGCCATACAATCGATTTATCTGAGCCAGAATTATTTAAAATGACGTACGTAGATACATTTTTCCCGCGTAGAAAAACCGCGTAGCAGCGACTTGAAACAAAGTACGTCGTAAAATGCATTTTCTTACGCAACGCGGGCGCATGCTTGAAAAATGGTTGCTCTCGACAGATGGGTTATAGATATCGAAACGGGGAATACAACCGGAAAATGCTTTGACATATTCAAGATAATATTAAAATGGTGTCACATCCGAGGGGAAGAATTTCTCTCCTCCATGCGAATTATGCTCCCCTGTGTGTATCTATCTTATAAGGCGCGTCTGAATCATTTTGCACCGACGATCGAAATTTCATTAATCTCCGGGACGCGCCCTCGGCCTGGTTTCTACAGCTGGAGTCTATCTGTAGGGTGTACGTGTAAGGAAGGTGCTATCTGGAGGTCATCCTTTCTCTCGTCGACGTGATTGCTCTCGTGCACCACTTCGTTTCGCACCGCCCCCTATCCCTCCCCCTTCTGTCCCGTCTAAGCTATCCCACTTCTACCACCATGGTCTCTTCAAATCTTCGTCGTGCTAACGGCGAAGACAAACACTCGCGCGAATTTCTTATGCAGCCGCCGCGCATACAAATGACGTGTTTAGAGAGCCGACGCCGCTCTGCTGTCTGCTAACCCCGGAGACAAGGGTTGTAAGAAATCGGGGGGAGTCTCGTGGATGTGCAGGGCGTTGCGGAAATACGGGGGAGGAAACGAAAAAGACGGGAGTTGAAGGTGCTCTCGAAAGGAAACGAGGCGATGGCGCCTCCTTACCGATTTCGAGGAAACGCGAGGGTGCGGTGGATGAACGTAATCGAGGGATGTCCAGTCGAGTTCGCACGTGCTCTCGTTCTATACCCCGCTGCATGCAACCGGCGCGATTTCTATCAGGACGAAAAGTGTGCCCTCATTTCTGTTACTCTTGCCGTTGCAAGATTGTTGAATGGTAGCTTCGTGCGCGACAGAGATGGAAATTGTCGATGCCAAGCGACAGTAAGTATATAAGTATTAAATGTAGATATTCAATTTATAATTTATAATAGATTCTACAAATGCTCTACAAATGTTAAAAAATTATGCAATTTAATAAAAATGAAAATAAACAAATAATTAAAAAAGTTAGTTTAGTATATGTTTCACTAGTAGTAAGAGACAAAAATTTACTATTATGATTTTGCGAAATAAAACGAAGATTTTAACAATCATGTAATTATATAATTATAATAGATAGTGATAATCTCTAAAAATATCAAAGAAAATGTAATAATTTTAAAAATATAAATAGCTTTAACGCAGATATTTAATATCGATATAACAAAAGTTCATATATTTCTTACAAATAGAAAGAGAAGAAATTTTTTTTAAAGTCATTGTTCTATCAATCGAAAAAGACTTTGAATTTATACGATTGAAATCTTGATTCAAATTGGAAATAAAATGAGACCTTTCGGAAATTCATTGTATCATACCTACTTTCATTCGAAGTATGACAAACCGATGTGAACCTGGCGCCCGATTTTATAAAAAACAAAAATTGATAATACATTTGTTTGTATGTACATACATACCTCGTTTGTACCCGTTTGTACCTCTTTTCATTTCGTTTGTACCTCAAAGGGTTCGGAAGTACGGCATTTTTTAATTTTTCGACCTAACACTAAAAACGATAAAATCTTAAAAAATAGCCGTTTTACTTTTTTAGCGTTAGGCCTAAAAACTTAAAAATATCGTACTTCTGAATCCTTTGAGGTACAAACGAAATGAAAAGAGGTACAAACGGGTACAAACGAGGTACAAACAAATGGTATTATCAATTTCTGTTTTTTTATAAAGTCGGGCGCCAGATTCACATCGATAATGCATGCGAAGGAATTTTTTAGAAAAGCGGCCGATTTCATATAAAAGTAAATACATATTTTCCAACTACTGTGACACAAAGAAAGCAGTGCAGTCTGTTTACATCATGTTGCATCGGCGAACTCGCGACGAACTTCTCTCTAACTTGATAACAACCTCTCGTTCGTTCTGCTTGCGCGAAGTTTGACGAAAGAAGCCCGGTCTATTCGCTTGCATCAAGTTTGTCGGCTCGCGCCGCTCGTTTGACGCAAATTGTTGCTAAAACGAAGTTCTCCCCGTATTTTTCCGCTTCCGTTGATCGCATCCGATTACATTCGGAACGTAGCATCGTTCGGCGATATCTGATTCAAATTTTACATACGACTACAATTTTACATACCCCTGTGCAGGAAAGGCATCAATAACGTTTTCTTTTATATTCAATTGGTCTGACTTATCATCTTTAACCATTTTCGATAACTTCGAAGAAACTTAGTGGATTTACGTATACTTTAAGAAGCACGTCGATGGTATTACAGATACATCAAGGTAATGGATATTTAATGAAAAATTTCTAAGGAGTTAAAAGTTTCGTAGACATTGTATGTACAAATATATCCTTTTATTTATATAATATCTTAGGCGGAAACATTTTGTTTTATTAGAACACGGAATTCGGAAAACACACGACGTGTACTGTACATATGTGTATCAATTTTACAGCGCGAAATGTACGTCGGAAAAAAACCGGAACTCCGCTTTAAGACCTCCTTATTCACCGTGTACATTTCGCTAAAAGGCAAAAATTTGCCACTAAGAAATGTTGTGTGTATGTACTTGCCATGTTCTGTCTTCTGTTGAAAGTTCGTGGGCGCTCCATTCATTCTCCCAAAGCCCTTGTTTGGAACGATCAACGAAGATGCATGTGCAACGCGCGCCGAAAATTTCTTATCGTGTATTTCCTTTTCGACGAGCAAAGTTATTTGTTTAGATAACCGGCGCTACATATAAATGACTCGCTCGTCCAAATCATAAATTTCGAAAAGTTCCCACTTTCATTGGAAAACTTGACCATATTAAAATACAGCATTCAATGACAACTTATCTATTATGCTATTATTCTAATTTTCTTCAAATCGATACATTTTACATAATTATATATAATTTCTGCATCTATCTAAACAACTTTTTTTATTTAATAAATTTAAAGGAACTATATTAATTTTTAAATTAATAAAGTAAAATTTGATTTATCAAATTATTTTATTGAATACTTTTATAATTTTATATGCGTAATATAATTTTTTAATATTCAATATAGAAACGAAATAATGAAAAACAATATTGACGTTGCTTTTCAAATTGTAAATGTACATACATAAATTAAAATGCTATCCATTTATATTCGAATCAAATTGGTTCTATTGTACCAGTAACCTAAATTACAAGTAATTGAATGTGTGTATACGTGCATAACCTATTTATATGTTATGAAAGAATTTCTGCAGAGAGAGAAAGAGAGAGAGAGAGAGAGAGAGAGAGAGAGAGCGCTTTAGTTGAAAATATCACTTACGAGTCTGAATATTGTCGCTTTGCATTGCAGTTTGCTCATTTTATATCAATTCCATTAAACCTACAAACTCCGTGTGCGTTGTCGCTTTTCATGAATTTTAAAAGCCAATGAGAGGGCAGTAACGTGTAGTCACTGCAACGCACAGCCGGCAAACATATTACAACTCAAGTGTTCAGATGTATGCATGGTAACGGTATGTATAATACATTGCTCGGCGTGAAATTGGTCTTCGCTCAATTTAAGGTTTTATACATATATAAAACCCGACCGCATTAAAAACTCGACATTACTTCGCAAGCTCGTCACCACTGCCGGTGATTCCGCCATTGAAATTCGACGTCGAAATGTGGGGGTTTGTGCGATGCGATTTATCAATTAACTGCTCGATCGAACGGATCGGTAGACTGGCTTTTTCGCTGCAGCTTATACGGCACCAATTATCGATTTCGGAGGGGGAAAAAAATACCGAATCGCTTTTTCGACGACTCGCGCGCGTGCAGTTAAAACGAACGACTGCACCGCGAAAAACCGTCTCGGAATTTCGGTACGGTCTCGCATCGCTTGGCAACCACATGCCGTGTGCCTCTTGCCACAGATTACTTCCGCAGGTTCTACGAATCGTTAATTTCTTTTTGAAGTTCCACTTGAACGACGCCAGATTGTTTTTTCTTTGTGATTGAAAATCAATGAGTGGCTATTATATACAAACGCTAAGTTTCTTCTAATAATTAAATCTTCTTCCAATTATTGACAATTCGTAAAAATATACGTTCGTTACTACATCGTAAAGAGCTTACTGAACTTTTTATACTTTTATTTCATGGTTAATACAATTACGATAATGAAATTTTCAGTGCTGTTGATGGACGCGAAGCACAAAGTATATGCTTTTTTTTTAAATAGTTAATTAATTATTCGACTTATCACGCTACTGTGCGACGAGATGTGATCAATGTTAAAGTAAAGAAGCTCAGGAACGATGAAAAATTGGAAATATCTTAATGCTGCGGGGAGATAGAGAGAAGAGATGCGGTGTTATTTAACGTCGGCTTAAAAAAAAAAGTATATCGTATATCGGGAGACTAAAAGGGAAGAAAAAAGTGCGTTTTACGTCGCG
This sequence comes from Tetramorium parvispinum, assembly GCA_011638315.1. Lineage (NCBI taxonomy): Eukaryota > Metazoa > Arthropoda > Insecta > Hymenoptera > Formicidae > Tetramorium > Tetramorium parvispinum. The sequence goes on along the minus strand of VBVR01000170.1, from coordinate 10,638 downwards.
GCGATCTAATAACGAGGAAAAACGCCATCAGATTAAATGTGACACGACGTGGCACCGTTAGTAAAACACACTGCGCCCGCTACATCCCATATATATATATGTGCAAACGGCCACGCAGGACACATACCATGATAATGGAGAAGCATCGCGTGCGAGGTACGCGAGACACAAATATTTGCGCGAACCCAACGCTCCATCTAAATATGATCAGTACTGATGCATGAGCATTCCGACGTATTACATGTTGTTTCCTCGTTCAGAAATGCGCGGACCGGCGAAATCCCCGTGCCATTCACATCGTGTTATTACTATCGGTAGGTCGCGCGAGCAAGCACGGGGACATTAAACGACGTTTAGCATTTTTTTAATTTTCGTTTCTCTTTTCTCGCGTGATTGACCGCTCGCATGCGCGTGCATGCATTTCGCATTGTGTCGTGTGTTCTCTAAGATTTATACATGCAATCTCTCTCGGGCGTTACGACATCCGTCAGCAGAGTACGGTAAATAACATTTACATGCTCTTGTTAGATTCCAGCAATATTAGCTAAATCTGAAACAAACGTTTGTAACACCCTCGAGAGCATCGCGACTCACAGTTATATCGCAGCGTTTCGTGATTTAACGAAGATTGCGCTGGCGCGCGCGGTACTCGGTGATCCGTCGTAATATTATGCGATAATGGAATAAGTCGGCATTTCCGCGGCGTCTACGACAGCATGTTTCGAACATTATACGTCGCTGTTTCAACCATCTCGATTGCTTGCGTCACGCGCGTGCCAAATAATGACATTTGCTGTCAGCACGCACCAGCGCACGGAATGCTCGCGACCGCGAAATTTCGCGGTCGAATTATCGGCATAATTCATAATTAGCATCTTAGTACGGCGCAATTTATGCGTGTTATGCACGTATTACCGTACAGTGCTAGTATAACTAGTATAACCAATTGTCATTTAAACTTGCGCAAGAGACACATAATAAATAGAATCATCATTGAAATTTGATGCAAGAAATGTGATTTTTCTATATTTACCAAGGACGCAATTAATAAATGACTTTTTTTAACAATTTCGTAATAATTGATAAAGTAATAAAGAACTCAAAGCTGAAGAGTGCAACTGAAATAATGAGTTTACAGCTAATACGTATATAACGATATAATGATATCATTAATCATCATTATTGTTAAATTGTTAAAATTGTCACCGTGACATTATTAGATGAATAGTCGCTATCTTTTTAATGATAGTTCATATTGATTTTGACAAATGCAATATAAAAAATATATGCAATATATGCAAATGAAAAATATATGTATAGTTTCCTGAATATTTTCAGAGCGAATTTTAGTACAATTGAAAAATATTGCAGATTTTGCATTCAACCCACTCACTATTACTTCAACTGACTCTAATCAAAATACTTTTCGGATGAATGCACGGCTGCAGATGCGATGCTCGTTATAACGCACTTCGACTGTGCTCGTACAATCGGAAACATTAATGCCGTCCGGTGTCGACGTATTCACAAAGAGACTTTATGACATGCGATTCATCAACTTTTTCTTCTTTCATAAAACAACGATATTTGAGCTGTATTATTAGTTATGTTTTAAAGACAAGTTTCTTAAATATTAGAAAGAAATACGTGTAAGCGTATCAATATTAATGCTCCCAGTTATATATATTTAACAATAATGGAGATACAAGTAGGAGATTCTGAAATGCCGTTGTTATTAAATTTCCTTCGACCATAAATCACCAACACGAAATAACTTTTGACTTATGCTAGATACGGAGTCCCAAATACCTCCGTTACCTCAAGAGATTGCGATTACGCAGATAACAGTGCTCGCCTTTGCGGATGCTACTCGAATCTGACCGAAAATCTTGAAAGCGCACTGGTTCCTAAAGTTCGTGAAACGTAGCCGTAGCTATCAACGAAACTGAAATTTAATCTCCCCTGTTATCGAGCGTATGTAATGGAGTAGTGAAATTGTTCTTGCATCTCCTTTTTCGACAGGTTTCTCTTCGATTCGCTGTTAATAACTCAAACTCAGCAAGTGCCTCGATTACCTGGTTTGATTTAACGAAAAAGTTTTATGCGCTAAAAGAGAAAAGATTTATCGCACTTTCCCGCAACGCTCGGGAACTTTGCAACGAGCGGACGTTGCATGACACGTACAACAGCATCGATAAGCAATAAAAAAGACTACCTCGTTTTATGCCCTATAAAGGATTATCGATTTTTCTTGAAAATGCTCGGTACGTGCGGGTCGGATGGACCTTGGAACGAGGACGAGCGCGTATGTGAAGGCAAAGTTAGACTTGAAATCCTCATTCACAGTTCCAGGACACCGGGGCCTTTCGAACACTATAATTGTAAAGCACACTCGTCCGTGCGAGTCGTCCGACGAGCGTCATCATGTTCCCGAGTCAGTCTGTAATTTTCGGACCTCAAACGAGGACGAAGCTCGCAATCATTGACGACCATCGTCGTCGACGAAACTCTCCGTCGTTAGTGAGGGCGAATTATTACTCCGGATCATTCCTGACAGAAAAGTACACGAAATCAACTGACAATATGTAAAGTGACAATAGTAGAGGCAATTTATTAACAATCGATAAATTATCGCAAACGTTGTGAAGCATATCAAGAGACGATACCAATACACTTTATCCCGCACGGGAAATATTTGTCACTTTTCAATAATCGAGAATAATCAAGTTCACTCGTAATTATTGTCGCGATGTCGATTTATCATCCACCCACTCACCAGACCTCGGCACACTTGTTCTCGTGCCGCATTTTTTCGCACCGACAGCGGAATAACGACCGCAGAAAGAGGCGGCTATTTTTCGAAATTCTTTTGCTGCATCTCTGAGCGTGCACATTGCAAAAACAGGCGAAAAAAAGAGGAAAAAAGACAACACATCCGTCGAAAAGGGGAACTTCATCAGCGGTCGCGCGGAGCACGGCGATTGAGAGATTTTTACGCGTTCGCACTCGCACTCGTACCAGTCCACGAATACAGCCCTCGAGCGATTATTTCTGCAAGCCCGCAGGCACAGAGACTCGACTCGGAATTGGTAGAATCCATTCGACGAACAAATCGCGGATTTGATGCTTTGAGGAGACGCGTCGATGCTACTACTGACTCAGCATCCGAGTTATCAACTTTCGAAAATAGGATTGAGATGCAAACAGAACAAAATTATAGTGCTCTAGAAGTCCGTTATAATATCCTGACAAACGAGAAACGAATGAAAATTGACACTGGGATTCTAAAAAAATAGTTGTTTAAATCATAACTAAAAAATGATTATTAATTATAATTAGTTACAATTTAATTGTTACAATCAATAATTATATATCAAAATTAAATGCTTTAATTAAATTTCGTAAAAAAATTGAAAAATTATTCCACAATGAAAAATTATAAATTTCCAACATTCCACAATTCGTAACAATTTTCTCCACAAGACTGTAAAGCAAATACTGATTATATTAATTATACTATTGCTCTCTTTCTCTCTCTGCTATTCAAAATATTTTTCGATTGAAATAGATGCGATTTCGAATTTCAAATTGAAAAACACACGTATATTATATGAAAAATATTAACTTATATTGAGAGTACATATAAGCTACATATTATTAAATTATTGTTAGATTACATGCATAGATTTTTTTTATGTATTTTTTTCTATTAATGAGAAATATTAATATTTAATTAAATATTTTTAATTTCTGGCAACAAAAGATAAATTACGATTTATGAATAGTAGCAGGAGTCTTCATTGTGAATATATTATACAAATTCTCATATGAATATTCCAATTTTCCATACGCCACAGAATAACGTTTTCAATAATAGCTGCATGGCCAAATGTTTATTAAATGTTACATGAACATATGTGCAGTACTTCCGCAATACTGTATATTTTTGAGCATTTAATTTTCATAAAAATTTTTATCAGAAACGGGTATTTTTAATCTTCCCAGTACGCTTGTTTGATACAAATACTTATATTTTCATACCTACTTTCATACATCTACAAAAAGATTGCTAACAAAACGAAATTCTTTCTTTCTATTCTTTCGAAAACACAGAGGATTGCAGTTGCGTACTCTTTTTATATCCTTCTCGCAACGGCTCACGCTTCCGCGCTGCTTCCTCATTCTTTTTCTCGCGGAATCTTTCTTTCCATGGAAAAAAATCCAAAAGAAGAGAAGAGCATCGCGATTAAAAAGTATCGCGTACGGAAGTACCCCATCACAAGATCTCTGATGTCCGCGGTTACCTTTGAGTCGTAACGACGTAATTTCTATTCATGATCCGTCTAATGAAAATATAATCGCGTCGACTATATATTTGCATCAACGCGAATGCCGCTTTATACCGGATCCGCTGCTTCTCTATTTCGCTACATGGAAAAGTATATATGGGTTAAGGAGTAGATAGCGCTTGACGTTATGAACTACGCTTTTGCTTTATGTGTTGAGAATGTATGTAGTGCGAGAAATGCGACGAGGTTGTGTCGCAACTTATTAATGGATCAATGAATTGTACTCTTTCTCACGATAAATAAACTGAAAGATGATATATGTGGTATTTTTGAATCGTATCTACGTTCAGAATTGCTAGTAATAAAAATAAAATAAAATATCTTTAGAGTCTATTCTTAAATATTCGCTTTAAGCTGAATATTTTCACATATTCTTTCATTAATAAATGTAATATTTTACGAAAGTAAAGTTATTTTAAAAATTAAAGATTTTTTTAGATAAAACAATAAGATCTTTTTATTTAAATAAAAGAATTACACAAAGTTTGATAACTAAAACTGACATAGTTATTGAAATCTTTATCATTAAATTTATTCTGTTATTTATATTCTGTTATATTCTGAAGCAAAATAGATATTATTTCTTTTTTTACAGTTGTCAAGAGCGAAGATATAATCTTCATATTTGCTAAAGTATTATTAGGACTATTGAATTGTCCTTGATAAGAGTGAGTACGATTCTTTTCAGTCAGATCCACGCGAATGTCGTCGGAATATAGAAAAATAATTCAATTCTGACGATGAAAAGGAATGGTTGCAGACTTAACAGATTAACGGGCGCTAGTAACGAGTTTTAAATTGCAATAGCGCGACAACAGCCCCACATTTAGATCGCGATCGCGCTTAACGGACACTTTGTCATACGTTTGTCCGTTGCATGGAGATTGGCGAAACGTGAAATTATTGTTCGATAACACTTACTCCGGCTATTCGAGGAGCGTCAACAACGCGACAGAAAGAAAAACGTAGGAGGGAAAAAATAGGTCGTGCGTATAATCGCGATTTGCGGCAGTTATAGTACGGCGGGCGGATATACTCTGTCGATGCGGAAAACCAGATGGAATTGGTAAAACAGCGTGTTCGATTTCTCACGGGCGCGAATGACGATTCAGAGCATCGCCCTGGCTCTCGCGGAGCCACTTTGTCAATCCGTTATCGCGCGAATCGAATCCATGATAATGGAGCATCGACGTAAACGGATCAAACGGAGGTAATCCGAGATCGGCCGGTCGCTTGTGGAACCGTTCGACTTAAATTTGAGGCTTTCTCTCGTCATTTCACCGAACGAGAAACTTTTGCGTTTTGCTCTCGATCAACATGATTTTGCCGAGGACTCTCCGTAGAAAAGGAGCGGGTTTGACATCGTTCTTCGAGGCACGAACGCAAGATCGTACTTAATCTTTTAAGATCAGTCGCACGAGCGGTCGGGACCACGCGTTCGCAATTCCGTCGGTGCGGAACAAAGCGATCGCGATAATGGAGCATCCGTGTAAATTGATCGGCTTTCGATATAATCGATCTTGCGTTGCAAAGCATCCGGCTTCGAATATTCGCCGTCTCTGGACTCCGCGGAGACGCGCGATGTAAATAGGAACTTTTTTGCGGCAGCATCTCGTTTGATCATGCTGTAATTGCGCGTGCAAATTACAAGCGGCTGTGTAGAAAGCGTGTTTAAAGTTGCCCGAGGCAAATATTATTTTCGCCGGTAAATAGAGAAGAGTTATACAACAGCGGCGTTTGTTGTCGTTTGTGGTGTGCATCAGAATATAAATATTAAATCGCGCGATAAACCGATTTTAAAATTCGCGAAGCTACGGACGGCTACACTACCATAAATAGTTATTTTATTTCATGGATAAAAAAATATTGCTCGTCACGCTGCGCAGATCTACTTTGGAAGATACATAATTTTTGCTGAATATTTCCGTGGAAATAATAATTGTCACCATGAAAAACAAGAGAAATTAGAGAAAAATTACAAATGGCAGTTTTACATTATTATATACAGAGCTTTAAAATATGCTTCTATTTAAAAGAAAATCACTAACATCTATCCACACTCCTTTATATGTTTTTCTATAGAATTTTTTATCGTCAGTATTTTAAACCTTATCTCAGATAAATCTATTTGAATAATTTCACAAATAATTACATATTTAAAAGTGATTATATTCAAATAAACGTTCGAATAAATGTTTGTATACATATTGAATTGTTTTTTTTAAACATTTGTCATATGTGACTGAACTATTCGGCGGAATTCCCGTCGCGCTTTTGCTGTCTATACATCTGATACATCGATTGTCTGACATTCTCGAAACGCTCGCTAATCCAGCGGGCGATAATGGAGCACCAATGTAAACGGATCAGCCGACGATAATCCGCGGCCGATCCGATTCGTACACAGAAGAACTTCGACTAGTACGATCGCCGGAATGTGGGCCAGCTTCGCCATGAAACACAGTTCGATAACGCGCGCTGTGATCTACGCCAGGTCCGGTGCTATCGCCACGAGACAACTCGTTTATCATAGCTTTCTCTTCGCACAACTACAGCCTTCCAGTTAGCGAACGGAAAATATAAAGGAACTGCACATCCTCTCCCTAGCCATCACACATTTCTGAGTGAAATTCCGAGATGCTTTCATCGGTAAATCATGCATCATTATATTACGCAATTATTGACAAGAAATATTCGTTACTTATCTCATTATAATAATTATTTATATAGAATTAGTCGAATGGAAAGAAGTGATAAATGATAATAAATAATAAATATTTTAATTTGTCAATTTGCACTCGAATTTTGGAGAGAAAATCGTCTGGATCCCATTTATGTGAGAATTAACATGATTAAAATGAAGATTAACATATTTCGGGAATTTCAATACATTAATTAATCTTTCTCCAATTATGCGGTAACTTTTTAGTATCGTAAATCATACGGCATATTGTGTATGTAAATTCTTAAAAAATTAACATAACAATGCAAGTATGATGCAACGGTGTAAATAAATTATTCGTGAATTAATTTATTTTACACGCTCTTTTATGGAGGAAAATTCTACTGATTTTTCCTACAACGATGTAAATGCGAGATTAATTTCATTAACGTAAATTTAGCATCAATTTCACAACTCTCTAAATACATGTTCAATTTTCGTTAAGGCCTCAAGCAAGAATCTTTGCTAAAAGGTGATAACAGAAGCGTAGGTCAGAATCATCACAAAGAGCAATCCGATAACGTATGGCGCGATCGAGAATAGTTCTGTTCAAAGTGGTCTGACCATTGTTATCGCGACGAAACATCCCGTTTTCCCTAAGGGATTCGCCCCCCCCTTTGATGGCCATCGGGTTTGCAAAGCGGAAGTAATAAGAACTTCTATTCTCTTCCTATCGCCACTCCCATCCATTTTCTTCCTCGCTCACAAAAGCCATGTACAGTTAGGGAAACTTTTTTGCTTGGAATACAAATTACTGGTCGCTACTTTATAACGAGAAACAATAACAAATGCCCTTAAAAGCATAAATGCAGGATCAATTTACGCCACATAATATTTATGTATATATTCATAATCGAAAATTTCCATTATTTCTTTATAAATAACATTACGCGCAAATATGTTTTCTATTAAATTTTATAATAGAGTACATTAACTATATAATTAATTATGTGTAATTGTGGCCAAACAAAAGTGAACTAAATGAAATCATTTAATAATAATAAAACTAATTGCACAATATGTAATATAAAATAATGTAAAAATTAATATAATAATGTTAATATATTTGTATTCCTAAATAGTCTACATTGCAATTAAAAATGTTTGAAAATTATTTTTCATAGAATAATAAAACGATACAAGTAACGATCGAATATGTTTAATAGAAGAATTTTACTTAAGAAAATATCACTCACCGATTAAATCGAATCGCAAATTAAAGTGATGCAACATAAAATCGCCACGGCATTTATGATGAATCGCGAAAGAATGTTAGCCGCTGGAGACCGATGTTTGTTTTGAGATCCGCAAAAGTATCCCGGTCGATACAAGAGCCAGAATATGTGACGGGATCGACATGAAGCACAGTCCTACCACGTACGCGATGATCCAGGCCAGATCCAACGCTATCGCGTCGAGACAGCCTGTATTCCACACGCTCCTCTTACCGTTTTCATCGAGGCTAAAGCATGAAAGACGTATTCGACGAGAAGATCTTAAAGAAAACGCGACAGGATATAATAATACGTAGCAATATAAATAATATCGTAAAAGAAGATAAACATTTAACATTGATTCATAAGATTAGATCTACTAATTTGAATTGCTGTCTTTGCTTTCTGATTTTATAACTGTACGGTCTTCCGATTATTATTCGATAGGAAGTCCCCCCAATTTTATCCCATTTCCTCATCCATAGAAAGAAGTTTATGAAATTGACATCCCAAAATGCAAATTTTTACAAAAGGGATATGTAGAGTAAAGAGTTTAAAAAATAATTATTTATGGACAAATGAACAATCAAATGCTACGTCTTTATAAAAATTTTGAGATGCCAGCTTCACAGATCTAAAGGATAAAAGCAACGGGATCACGAAGGGAATCGACGGGGACATCTGTTATTAATTCCCTCACGGTGCCACACTAATAAGATGCAAGGCTTTAACGCTTAAAAGGATGACGATACCATAGCGTCGATTAATAAACGTCGTTCTCTCTCATGTATCGTGCATCTTCTGATTATCACCGGCGATAATACAGACTAAATTTCACTTGACTTTATCTTTCGTGCAACGCGTTGTGCAATGGTTTTTTTCTCACGAAAAAAAAGTGAATTTAAATTACGACGGTTGCTGTAATTATCAGGCTAGAAAAGATCGAGAGAAAATGTGGCGGTGCACGTTTGATGTCTCGGTTGTAAGGCGAGGATGAAGAACCTTATCTGTGAAATTCAATTTTCTAGCGGAAAAGCTGCTGGTCCTCCACGACCGCTTCCAAGTGTTTCCGGCCGCGATAGCCGTTGTACACTCTCGGGGGCAAGCGAAGATTTATTCGCGAAATTCGAAATGACGAGGAATTCTCAAGAAAATGTAGCTGAAAGTGTGAGTCCGCGGCAAAACACGTTGCCCAGAATCTCGACACGATCTTTCCACGTTTATGGTGCATTAAGGTTGAATCTCTTGAAAGAACCGACTGCCTATTTTACTTCGCAGCTTATTTCATTGTTAACGGTACATTTAACGTTCGTTAATGAGTTGAGAACGTGCGCTAATGACAAGTAAAATAATGGAGCTATAGAAAAATTTTAGTACATCACGAGTGATTTAGATTCTTTTTTGACGTGTTGTCGACGAGATTGGCATATCTTTCTATACATCTACAGTCAACGTAATTTTGCACAATATTAAAAAATGATTGTAAATGACTATTTACTGTCTAAAATAATGAACAAGTATAGAGAGTTTCTTTTACAAGCAATTTAGAAATTACTTAGATGTCAATTTATCTTATAGCTCTTTTTACGCTGTTAAATAAAGCTTCATTCCTGCCGGAAATAACTAGGAAATAAGATAATCTTATTTTATAATATTCAAAAATGAAATACTAAGAGACCTAAGAGAGCGTCATAAAACTACTACACGAGGAATAATATGAACATTTTCGAATTTTCTGCAAACATTTTCTCTGCGTGCAATTAGAAAAAAAAAGAAGAAATTCTTTCTATATACATCTCGCGATCCCCTCTTAAGATTAGAAGAGGAATACTTTCTTCCAGGAAGATACGAAAGGTGTTTAACGGAGGTAAAGGTATAGAAGAAGAAGAGCAAAATACACTTGCGCGCACAAAGATATCCTAGCGATAAAAGCTATTGAAGCGATACGTATCAAAAATCGGGAAATATATACTGTCGGGGTTAAAGGGCAATCGTACCGTTGAAATATCTTCCGAGGCAATAATGCCACAGTTACATCGGCTTGGAAAATCCACTGTTATACTTTCAGAAAAATACGATCAGGTCGATCTTGTAAAACAAAATATTTCAATTTAACAGTTTACCTATTTACTGATTTATCTATTTTGAGAATAATAATTGTGTTCTTTTTGATTATTAGCATAATAATCTCTCTTAAATGATTTCTCTTACGGAGGAAGCATATATATTCGACTAAACAATTATAAATACAGCTATATATAGTATATGTTAAAAATGGAATAAGTTCAAAAGGAGATGAAATGATATTGGTGAGCAGGCGCGATAGAAATGAGAGACGATCCGTTCTTGGATA
>VBVR01000169.1:0-69396 GCA_011638315.1 Tetramorium parvispinum | reverse complement strand
GAATTATCATTATTATTAATATTCTACATACATTGCTATTTTTATTAACGTACATCTTTTAAATCTGTGATAATACAATTAATGCTTGATATTGTCTAGAAGGATTCTTTTTTATAATACGCGTGACGGTCCTGCGATTAAGCCTCGCGCGTTTTGTTTACAAGCGTTTGTAGGCTCGAGGCGCGGTAAGAGGGGGACGGTGGGCGCGGACAACGAAATCAGCCCGAAATGTGCAGATATTTGACAGCTCTGCTCTGATATCACGATGTTATTGCACTTGCGTAATTTTAGATACTCTTTAGATAAACTTTTTGCATAGAATCGTGTATTTACTTAATTTATTATTAATAAAATTTCTACTAAATTTCTAGCTGAAACTATTTCTATTATCTAATCACAAGCGTTTATCGCAATTTATGAAATTATTCAGAGATGCAATCTTTCGATCTGAAGAGCGCGTGTTTCAAGAGAGATGATCTTTACCGTACGTAATACCACGCATTCCACATTATTAATAAATTTACCGTAACGTGGAACTATCCGCACATTCTTGAGGAAGTTTGAGGGGAACGTAAATACTTCACACGAACAAATGTCTTGCTGCATTTTTCATATCGTTCATACCACCGCCAGTGAGACCATGTTGTTTCCTACATCTTTAAAGAGGCTACCGGAAACACCCTACTAGCCTGCGGTATAGCGGCTTCTGAAATCGCGTGTGCGAGTCTCGAGATGATCCTCCGGGCGATCTTTTTTGCGGGATGTGCAACTTTTAAAACTGTAAGCACCGAGGCTTCTACGCTTTTCGCGTATAGCTAGCGATCGTTTGAATCCACCTCGCCGTGTTGGCACCCACCTCAGCCACGTTCGCGAAAGTCTATCCGCAGCCAGAGGTCTGCAGGCTCGCGGCCCCTTAGATTGGCCGCTTTCTTCGAATGTCGAGGAACTACCCCTTTCGACCCTCCGTCAGCTCTCTTTTCGCACGACATCCCTGTCCGCGTCACCGCCAACTGTCTTTTTAAACTGTCTTCCCTCTAAAGCCACGACCTGTCCCCGAAGAGATATTTGCTAGAGTGATGTGGTCTTCGAGACGTGATCGTGTCAACTGTCTCCTAGTACTGCACCTACCACTTGAGAGTTATGGCATGCGAATGGAATTTATGCATGAGAAGTACGGAGAAGACTATACGGAGAAATAATACGACTGTTAACAACTTTTACATTTTTATTATTACTATAAGAAGCTGTAATTTTATTATTAATTTTATTATTTATTTGTTGATATATTGTGTTTTTAGACTTTTTTCATATATTCTCACGAATTTTGGTGAACACGATTATATTTTTTATACACTGAGAAAAAAAATATTTAGATCCAAAAAAATATTTATTTAAATAGTGCCAATGATATATTTATTTAATATAAACACATATTTATTTAGAATTAGATATCTTTACTTAAATTAAGTCTTAATAAGATATCTTTACTTAAATTAAGATCTAAATATTTTTTTCTCAGTGTATTATCTTTTATTATTTCTATTTATTTCTATTTATTAAGAAATATTATTTATGTACAATAATATGAATTTTTAAATTTATCTTAAGTATCTCGATGATAACATATAATTCCTATTTTCCCGCATTCCTATTTTATTGCGAGCGGAAAGGGACTATTATAAAGGAAAAACGTTTGAACTGGTGAACCGGTTTATCTTCCGGAAATAGCACGTTAGAAAAACTAGTCGTCTTAAAGTCAACTAATTGGAAGACCGCGATTCTGCTGCCTCAATTGCGCGAGCAGCCGAGCGAACGAAAATAAATGATACGGCAGAGGTTGGGTAAATAGGGCAAAAGTAACAGAAAGATATTGGACTGGCCAGGGTTACTCCGCGTGGAGCTGAACCCCACGGAAATTGCTTAAAATGAACGCCAGTGACAACAAGTTATTTCATACCATATTCAGCTTATCAAATAGTTCAGAAGAGCTCTCTGTAATGGCGACGACGGTATCTCGTGGTATCTTGATAGGATAGAAAATAAACGTATAAATATAAAGAACTTTTTTACTTTATAGCTTGATTAGTACAGTAAAATTTTTAATATTTCGTAACATAAGACGTGATATTTTTTTACATCACTGTGCATCGATAATATATTTTTTCTCATCTTATGTTAAATGCAACGAATAAAGATGCATCTCTCTCCCAAAACTCTTTCAAGATGTTAACAAATTCTTCCAAATTTTTCTGCCTCATGTACATTCTAAATTAAAGATATAAATAAATAGAAAACCATTAAAATTGACTAGTATTTCGCAATTTTTTAGAAAAACGAAGAGAAATACAAAATTAAAAGAAACTGACGAAGACTCATAAAAAAACCCGTACTTTTTTTATTTATACATTAATATCATAAAAGTCTGCATCATGTATTAATTTATTTTTAAAAAAATGCATTTCTAAAAACGCATCGTGTATTTTCCATCGTTCTCGAGGTAATGTAACGAATACAGTACGGAGATATTTTCGATACTCGACGTCGTATCTCCGGCACGATACTGTTTCGTATTTTTCGCTTGAGAAATTCGTTGATTTCAACATCGGCATGAATACACACGGTTCACATTTTATAACGTTGAGGAAAATCGGTCAAGCACAAATGTCGATATCGATACGACGAAAGTTTCTCTTCGCGTTTACTTTGGCTGCGCTTCTTACGTAAAAGGTACCCTTCGTCTAATGTCTACTACGAACGCGATCCCGTCAAGTTACGCCGTTAAGCGCGGTAATCCGTGTAACGCGATCCCGGAATGGGAGAATATTGTGTAAAGGCACATTAGACACGCGTACTTTGACGAAAGGACGGCGCCAGGCAGCGCGAGGGGCGTTGACAAAGTTAGGATAGACATCGTAGTAGCAACGCTACTATGTCACGTGCCCGCAACGTCATTACCTTGCATGCAAAATGTATAACGGTGTATGCAGCTACGAGATGCCGAGTGGCGAAATAATGCTAATTTATTCGGCGTGCATATTAGAAGTGGCTGAGGGAGGGGGGAGGGAGAGGGTCACGCGTAATAAGATACATCTTGTCTCTCTCTCTCTCTCTCTCAAGAATGCGAAACCAGACAATTCCGTATATCGGTGCACAATCGCAGGACGTTCTACTTGAAAAAGTATGACTGATATTTATCGAAGTTTCACTTCTTTTCCATTATTATTTTAAAAAAGTTTCGCATATTTTCGAGTTGCAACTGAGAATGCAAAAATATGTGGAAAATTGTGTTATACTGATAAATATAAAAATTCGCGACGTGTGTGACACGCAAGAAATTCAGTTTGACACGCGTAAATTTATTTTCGCTTGAAAAAGTGATTATTACTACATGTGCAGTGTAATCTATTCTTTTTAGCTGCGCTGTATTCCTGTATTTTACATATAAATTTAACACGATTGCTATACGAAATACAATTTTAATATTCGCAAGGTTTTGTATGTTTATATTTTATGTTTAATATTAATAATAAATATGTATAAATTCGCGCTTTTATATTTTCATATATCATACATGTATATATAATATATAGGCTGTCCTAAAACTATTAGATATCCTCTTAATGGCAGATTAAAATATTTAGAAAATTTCAAGACGAAAATTCTAATACAAAAGTGTCGAGGGTACAGTAGTTTTTAAATGGGAAGCGATTGTATTTTACGAATGACAGGGCTGAGATTTCGCGCACTCAGGCACGGCGAAATAACAAGTGATAAAAATGCTCCTACGAGCATCGCCCTTTTTATGATTATCATAAAAATTTACAATAACATTGTCATTATATGTTTTCCCGCTTTTCTACGCATTGTATTAGTATATCCTTTTCACAAACAATAAATGTAAAAATGTAAAACATTTTAAAAATGATTCAAGTAAAGATTTGCGACATGTTCCAACAGCTGTCAAAGTAGCCGATCAATATTACGTACTATGAAGATGGCTACTATGCTATGCTGTGCAAGGCAAATAAATGTAATAGAATTTGATTTAACATTTATTTATTTTGCATTTAGAAATATTTTCAGGATAAGTTTATGGTTATAAAAACACAATATTTATACACATATTTATACATATATTTATAAATAAGAAGTTTTTTTTATTAATTCTTAAATACTTGATAAACACAAAACGTATTAACAAATTAAAAAAAGTAAATGACATTAATTGTAAATCTTTATTTTATTATTAATTAAATTTTAATAACATGTTCGAAATGACCACCGTCGCATTGAATACACAATTGTGCGTGACGTAATAAATTATTTGTTGCGTTGGTGACCATTTCTGCAGTTATTGTAGCAATCGCGTCAATAATTCTTTCATGCAACTCCTCGCGGTTATTAATTTGTTGCTTGTACATTTGTTCTTTTACATAGTCCAAAAAAAATAATATCCAGAAACGTTAGATCGGAGGACCGTGCTAGCTAATTAATGGGACCACCGCGTCCTATCCATCTTCCTTGAAATTTTTGGTTTAAATGGTCTAATGCACACATCTTGCGTTATGTGGTGGTGCACCATCTTGTTGGTACTCAAGTTATATAAATTTAATAATATTATTTATATCGGATAATCGAAACAATTTATCAATAAACGAATAAATTACCAACAAGCGCATCTAAATAAAATAGATTAACTGTGAAATTAATTGAAGTTTAGTACTCACGATATCGCGACGTCCCTCGATGTCCATCAGTCAATCTTCCGCAGCGATTGTATTTGCAACAGTTCTCGAAAATAGCCCAGAAGCATTCCCACGTCGTTCCACATCGATTGCATTTCACTTTGTTCCACTCACAATAAACTCGCGACGCGAAATTCGCGAGATTGCACAAGTCCAATAACTTGACAATTTACGAATTTATAGCTATATGCACTTATTGTAAAACGTAACTCGCGAACTCGATTAACGTTCGATTAAAGAGTCTTGTATCTATCCATCGTGTTTAATTCACACACTTTTGCACACATTCACTCGCGACGAAAATTCACGCTATCGATCTACAATGATAAATTTATTATACGTCCATGATATAAATTGCGAATTTATTTAAAGAATATCTATATGGTAACGTAAAAGAAGTTCTTACTCGTATTAAGATGCATCTTAAGCGTGTCAAAGTTCACACGGAGATTGAATGTATTTTTGCAACATACGCAAAAATCATGTCTATCAAGCTAGAATACCCACTTAGGCACAATTATACGAAACTGTGCGGAAAATTTAGTGCTCTTTATGTGCTAACTTAATGCTCTAATCTTGATTTTATTGCTCTAGCTGTTTTGCGAAAAATTACTTTTATGGTATCTTTTAATAAAGTTAGAATACTCCCTTAAAAAAGAAGTATTTAAAAAAATACGCTTACACTATAATTTAGTGCTATTTATGTGCTTCTCGTATGGCTTAAAATTTGATACACTATTCCTTACGCTGAAAAACTACCCCAAAAGTATATTTCTTTGAATCTGATCTATCGTGATGATTAAGAAAAGTTTGGATATATGGCACAATTAATGTGTTAATTATGTGCTAATTTATTGTTTCGATCTCGAATTTATTAGTTTTTACTATTTATTGTTCTATCCGTTTTAAATAAGTATTCTAATTTTTTTTAAAAGACAACACAAAAATAATTTCTCGCAATGATTAGAGCATTAAGTTAGCATATAAGTTAGCACATAAAGAGCACTAAATTCTTCGTACAGTTTCGTATAATTGTGCCTATGTGTGTATTCTAGCTTGATAGACATGCAAGAATTGCAATGATAGATTCACCACGTGAACAAAATAATTAGACTTTCAAAGCTGCGCTAGTCAAATATCCTTGATATTGCAAAATTCAATTTAACGAAATATCTCTTTTTATCTTCGAAATAATCGCGACGATAAATATATGCTCGAAAAAAAGAAAACTGAAAAAATGTTCATGCTCGAACAGAGAGCATGTTTTGATGTATTATAAAATGAAGAAGACGTACATCGAATATTATTTAGATTTGTTAGAAATAAAATATAATTGTTCATTGTGTTATAAAATTCAGAAACGCTATTAAATCCTTTCCATATCCGAGAGAATCGGGCAAGTTAGCGATAAGCTGATATTGTTAGCGAAACGTGATTAAGAGATAAAGGCCCGTATTTAGAACGCGCTTTTAACGATAAACACGCGCATTTAGCATATCGTTCACGTTACTTATACCATAGAATATCAGAAATAAATGCGTGCATTTATCGATAAAAGCGCGTTCTGAATACGAGCCAAAGTTTCAGTAAATTGAACTGTAATGTTTTAGTTAAGGAATTCTAGATATTTTAGCGCGTTAAATATTAAATGAAAAAAGTTGAGTAACCTAGAGTACGCTCGGTACGGCGTACACTAGGTTACTCGACTTCTTTCATTTAATTAATTCCGTTGTTTCATCACGAAAACTATAAATAATAAAATAATACGCATTATAATATACCATCTAAAAGAGCGTTTGATAGCCGGAAATAACTGCGTCCAAACCCTAACATCTTATTAAAATTGATACTCTGAATTAATATTGAACTCTGATTAAACTCTTATTAAATATTACATTGTCTCGATAAAAGTATCGCGGGTGTTATTACACGTGTTTCCTCGGCGAGAGCGCGCCGCGTTATGAAGACGCTCTCGAGCCCCGCGTGACTTTGACCGAATGCGCGTCCGCGATACACCGTAACGGCGAAACTCTACCTGTTTCTTGTTGTGTCGTGTACGTGTACGGGTCTTATTTTAGTCTGTAGAACGGTTGTGCGTGTATCTTTTACGCATCGCACGTGTGAATTTTCTTGCGCGCGGGGCGAACAGAAAGAAGAAATTGAGCGTCGCGATTCGCGACGTGTCTCGCATGCAAACGAAGGAGCGTTCGGAGACTTTTTAATTGCACGAATCGGGCAATTAGAATAATTACGATTGTTCGTCAAATAACGACCGACTGAAAGGAAGATTGAGGATAAAATTGAATTGTCAGTTTCAAATGTGATTTTCGCATTTCGGAAGCATTGAACGGTAATTTAAAACGGTACGGGGATAAATTGTTAAATTTGCGCGGCTCGGAAACTTCGGCTGCTTGTCCGCGTGATTGCTCCTCACGCTTCACGAGTTTCAGATATATCGTTACGAATCGTGTTCCATGCGATGGCGAGGAAGGGCAAAAACCAACAGCGGAGAAGCGCGCCGGAAATGGATTAAAGCTCCCGTAAATGATTTAAACAGCGGGCAATGTCCGCCCCTTCGAATCCACGCGTCTTTGCGTCTTCAGCAGCATTTCAGTTAATTTATAACAACCACGGGACTTACGTAAGAGAGCGAGAACGGGCGGTGACATTATTACAAACGGTGGCGTTATTTTGACGCACGTTACACCCACACGCGTCTTCGTACCCTAAAATATACGCACGTGCGTCGCCATCGACGCCGGGAACGTAGGGAAATGTGCATGGGAAGATGTAAATATCAACGTATCCATTAATCGTGATTTCAGATCAATAGGAATTGTGACCAAATAAAATAAAATGAAGTATGTAAAATATTTCTTTTTCTTATAATATCTGAATCATTAATATTAACTGCAACTTATTAATTCAAAATACGTTTCTAAAGTATAAATATATTTCGCGACGTTCCGATTGAACGATATCGCACTCCGAATTCGCCGCGCACAAACTCGAAACGAATAATTTTGCCGAAAAGGAATTTGGAGAGGAAGAAAAAGATCGCGGCCGTGACGCGTACGTATATATGTACAGAACTTGAGGAGCGCGTCATTACACGTAAGCGTTACGGCGGATGAAACGATGTAGACGCAGAAGGTGGTAAAGCGAGGAGAATCGCGGGAAGAATCGCGAGGAGGAGAAAAGCGAAGCGGTACACCGAGAGACGATTACGAGAAGGGAGAAGGGATCGAAGAGACGTAATACAAGGGTTAAAAAAGTGGTTGAAGAAGAAAAGGAAGAAGGCTCTTTAACCGGAGCGCACCGAACGACAGGTGAGTCCGTCGGTGTTGGGTATAGGAGAGCCACAGTTTCCCCGAGAGGGAGCGGAGGAGAATGAAGGCGGCAAGATGGAAAGCTGGACGGAGAGAGAGAGAGAGAGAGAGAGAGAGAGGTGTGCGCTCGCGAAGGAGCGAGATGGAATGAGCGCCGCGCCGTGGAAGCAGCGCGGTTAGGCGGGGCGCGGCGCGGAGCGGCGAGCCCGAGTGTTGCACGGAGATGCACGAGCGCGGGCGCCGAGCGCTCGGCGGGGGACGGGGCAGGAGCGCGCGGGCGTGGTGGGGATAAGCACGCCGGCGCCTCAGTCCCGCGGTGTCTGTTGGAGTGTTCGGTTCGTGTCGCGCGTTTTCCGCTCGGGACAAAAGCGCCCGGTCTCTCCTTTCGACTCGGCCGTTTAGCGCGAGAGACTCCCGGCGCGGAGCAGAAGACGAAAAGACGAAAAAAACAGCTCGCTTGTCCTTTTTCACGCGACGTCGCGTCGTTTGTAGCGACGGAGTAAGGCTAGCCAACCGCGGCTCTAGCGGAAGTCGACCGGTCGTATATATACACATCTCCTTCTCTCTCTCTCTCTCTGTCGTGGGCGCTCGCGCGCGCGCGCCCGTTCCGTGCGTTCGACAGAGAGCGACGACCATCGGGCTGTTCTACGTAGACGCGACTGTACCAGCTGTGGTGACGCGACACGCTCTCGCGGGGGAGGCGAGTGTATTATGTCGTGCACTGTGTTCCCTCGTTTGTAAATCGTCTGTTCTGTGCATCTCGGGCGGCCAAGCGCCAGGTCGGGTTTTGCTTTCCTTCGCGCATCGCGAGTCTCTCTTCTGTGTGCAACGATGTTTTCTCCGCCGAGGCCCCGTTAAGCGCCGAGGGAACAAAGGGAGAGACGGCTGGGGAGGCCAACAGCCAGCGGGAGAGTGAGAGAGAGAAGACCCATACACACATACAGTCGTCGTATCGATCGAGAGCTGGTCCCACTTGACGTGAGTCGATGAGTTTCATACCACTGCTGATCTTCGTCCCGCTGTCTTCGCTAGTGACACAAGGACGGAGAATGGGACGCTCCGTTCTCTCCCCCATTTGGCGTTGCCTCCGACGGCGACGGCTCCGCTTAACGGGAAAGCCATTAGAACGGAGGGTCCCACGTGTGATATGATAATGCTCGAAATAATGCTCTGGGAAACGGGCGCGTTAGTTGGTTCGGCGCTAACCGAATGACCTTCGTCGGTAACTGTTCTTATGCATCGAATCAAGTTCACGATCACGCACAGGGGATATCGCGCGTCTCCCTCGTTGCTTCGCCCGTCGGATGGGAAAACGCTAAACATGCCGCGTTGTATCGAATTACCGAGGTCCATTCAGCGCGTTCTATTCAGACGCCATCCGAGACACTTGCTGGCATTTGTCGTTTTCTGACAATCGTATCTCACTTCGGAGATAATTCACGCGCAACACTTGCTCGCGTTTCTTTAATGGTGAAAGGTGCGTGTCTCTCTTCTCGTGCGAATCGTAAAATTCTATTTCGCGCGAATTTACATTTCATAACAGCTATTTGTTTTTGGCTGTTACATTTATATTCAAACGTATTTGTCTTTTGATTGTTTAAATTCGCGAGAAATTTTGACGTTAATGATATTGAGCATTATTTCAACATTGAATAGACGCGGATGATATGTTATTTACTGTAATATTATCGCATTGTATTATTCATTATATATTTTATACTGCAATTATTATTATCTATTGTACCGTACGTACTCGCCATTACGGCGGAAAATATCCCCCGAAGGAAATGCGAGTGTTAAATGATAAATTAATCACAGTAGCGACGTTGCGATTACTATGAGCGCTCCGAGATTTTTTGACGGGGGGAAAGTTGGAACATGTTTATGATATTTATTTAATGCTTTAGAAACTTGTACTGAAACATCGAAACAGCTCAAAGAACTATTATTAGACACTCGCGGCGATAAATGTTTAAAACTGCGAAATTACAGCTCATTGAAAGATATCCCAACGATACAGTTCCGCGTTTCGTAATTTTTTTTTCTGCATTTAAAGAATGCCATTTTGCGGTCGCGATAAACTTACAGTATAACGAATAACAAGTAGGAAACGTTCGCGTACGTAATGGACATCGAGGGTACCTCGGTCTCTTTTTGCCGCAGTTATTTTTTTCGACCTCAGTTTCCTCGATCGACGTCGTAAGACGCTCTCTTCCGCCCAGACCTGTTCGTTTCTTCTCTTTACGTAGACTAACGCTAAAAAAATCTTTCACGCGTAAATAAAGCTTTCAGTCTTACGTTCCTCCTCGAAAGATTTAGATTAGAAACGGAGGATTAAGATAATGTCGTCGACGGGACGAGCGACGAGGAGCGCTCGGACGCTCCCCGCGAAGGCGCACATGTGCTTTCCTTCGCGCATTATCGCGCTCCAACGGCCGTGACAGGTCGTGCCTGCACGTGCACCTCGTTCGCGAGAGCCGCCGGTGATAATACGTCTTCCAGGACGATGGAGATTATGCCGCGCGACGGGGCGTACCGCCGCTAATTGGACATGCGCCCTCGAGCCCGCGCCTCCGCGTAATGCCGCCGCGAGTCGTACTTTTATTGCACGCGAGGCCTAATTAAGGTGGCGAGACAAAAGCCGCGGCAACCGCGACGGTAACGAACGCGCTCGCGCGCTCGGAGATGCCTCAATCCGACCCGGCTTGACCTCGCGGGACGTCCCGATCCGCGAGATCGAGCTCGCCCCCGCCTGCACACAGAAAAATCTATACTGCCTACGAGTAAATATACTTAGGACTGGTTTCTCCAACTTCTTGGTAAGCTGACTGATAGTTAAATCATACGCCTGAGCTTGTCCAATTTGAAAATAAAACAAAGACGTATGATTTAACTATCAGTTAGCTTACCAAGAAGTTGGGAAGACCGGATCTTACAATTAGTCTAAGTATTTAGTAAGTTTGCATATCCTCAAATCTATTATAAAGTCATCACATTTACTTAAAGCACATTCGGAATTTGTACACTGTAAACTCCACTGTTCCAACTCGATATATTCGGTTAATTTGACTGAAACAATAAGATGAAATTAGCGATATATCGAGTAAGTCTTGTTAATTCATCTAGTTTGATTTCCATGTTAGTCAAAATTAATGAAATATATTGAATAGGAGTGGCGATCTGTAGAATTAAAAATGATTCAAATTGAATATAATTTGACACTACGAGTTTAACAGTGTAACAAGTATATCTTAAACTGTTATTAAAAAAATATTCTTAGATAAAGAAAACTATTTACTTAAACAAAACAGAATAAAATAAGTAATTGGTTTCCTCGTCTGCATGAATACTTTTCTGTGTATGGCATTTCGAGTATCTTCGAGTACCTTCGAGTACCTTCGAGTACCGTATGTTGATACTTTCTGAAGTACCCTTCTCTCTCTTTGCAACGTCGGCTTGTGACGAGTTAATGAATCAAGTTGTCAACGTCCTCGTTGACTCGTATCATGCAACGGAGAAATATCGACAAGAAGAAGTATGTTTATCATCCAGATTCATCCGCTTTGTCGATACCTCGTTAACGATTATTGGGTCGCAAATGACGAAATTCAACGGTATCGATTGACGGCGTAGCATGTTTGACGCGACGATCAATACTTACGATTGGCTTGGTGGCAAGTTGTCTAGATGCAGCTTTCTATGCTGCATCGAGTCTATCCCGAATCGATCGACGGAATCAGCGCTGTCCCAGCGTGCCGTGTTTTGCAAAACTTTGACGGATGTTTGTTTCCGTTTCGGCAAAATTCTGCCACGCGGGACACGCGACGCGAGATAAAATCGTAACTTCGTGAGGGCAGCTATTAATAATCTCTCGGCAAATTTATTATTAATCTTCGTCGGTCGGTTTTTTTTTTGCACGGACGCTAGAGAAATTTCGTGTGCGTGCGAGCTTTCAGCTTTACGTTCTTGGACAGATTTAGAAACAAAGGCTTAAAATATGTAGCTCGAGTTAATATTTAATGATCGCTGCTTACTGCGCGGAAGCTCCGTTGAAAACAAACGCTCTGTTGCAGTCCTTCGTGATTTTTTTGCATTTTTCGTATCTGCTGCAGGCAGCTGCATGAAATTGAAACAAAAGTCTCGGATCTAAAAGTCGAAACTGAAAGGTAAAGCGACGCCAGAGAAATAAGTGTCAAATAAATGCCATAAAAATAGGACGTTTGTCTCTGTCAACCTTTCAAATTTAATATTTTCAGATGCCTATGTATCAAAAGCTGCTTTAAATTACAAATTGTCACCGCGTTTTGTTGATTCAAACCATTCGTCATGAAATTGAACCCGTAAAACGAAAGAAAACTAATAGTGATTTAATGTTTGATCTTTTCTTAATTTTTCGAGATTTCGACTTACACTAGCATTACATAACTTACGGCATTGTTCTTCCGAAGATTGTATTTAGAATGATTAGGATATCAAAATGGCAATTATCAAAATGATTGATTCGCAAGAGATCTTGAAAAGTACTTTTCTTATTTTATTCTATATATTATATCGAAGGTTTCGCTGTCTTAAGTAAAATAATATTTTATGATCGCTCGAAACGACGTTGTTAACAATCGTCAGAATAACATCGTTAACAACTCCAGTTCATAATATTGTGAATTTCCGGGAAAGTAGGGCATTATTCTCGTTGTAACAAAAAGGAGAAAGCCATATGAAAAGTGTAAAGTACGGCGGGTTACTCTTTGCACAGATGGTACATTCGCACAATATTTCATCTGAGAACGTAACAGACGCACTCAACATTAATTCTCTCAGTACTCTCTATTAAACCCGCGAATGGCCCAAGCAAGTTTGTTCTCTTAATAGAACTTTTAATGAAATCTTCTAACGTGAAACGCATTTATAATATCCCGCGGAAGCGGTATTCCGGCAAAGGAGTAAAAATCCCGGGGTGTATTTCGCGTTGTTAAATGCATTAAATCAATAAAAAAAAGAAACACGGCGAAGAAAGGCGACGTGCAATTCGCCGTATTCGTCCCTGAGTTATTCGACAAAGTTGAAAAATTGCATTCGACCGGAGATACGGTGGATCGAGATATCTTTATCGCGGTCCGACTGGCTGTGAATTAATCCCGGCACTTCAAAAAGTTGAATAGCAAGTTCTGAATATAAATCTTGCACTTCGCCGCAGTTCGCGTCGCACCGAACGCGGACATAACTTACGGACATTAGTCATTGATATAATCGATCTCAGTGGTACGGTAACTAATCTCCCGTGACGTACCGTCGACCGTAACGTAAATTTATTGTCAGCTAATTAGCCATTCCACTCTCTCTTTCTCTCTGCATTCGGATAGAATTTCTGTGTCAATTCGATGCGTTAATCGGAATTCGATCGAATTTCCAAAGAAGGGATGGAGATGAATCATTCCTTGTGAAATATGTTTCCTTCGTGATAAACAAAAAATGGAATAATGTCAGTCGAAACGACAAGAGAATAATAATTCTTGTTTAGAAAATTTAATTATTTAATTTATAAATTACATAGTACTAAATTAATTTATTACTTTAACTAGATTTTACGCACGCGAGAGAGAGAGAGAGAGAGAGGGAGAGACGTTACGTCGGTTGATTTCGCAGTCGACGGGGAAATTAATGTAAATTGTGTCACGAGAATTAGGGCTTGGCTTTTGTTGCGAGAAAACCCTTTACAATGCCCAGATAGTGTTTCTCAAATTCATATAATAGTCTGAGAATGCAGCTCTTCTCTCTCATTCTCGTGTATATTCCGCGATGCTGACCCATACCCTAGGGTGCTACCAGAGTTGCAAGACAGGTAGTGACGTCATCGATCCAGCTGCTTCTCTCTTTTGTGCTCGTCTTTCCTCTCGCGAAGACGTTCACCGTGTAATAGCTCCAGGGCTTTCGTTAAACGTAATACGTGTATGTACTGGCGGAATATTATTTCAAGAAAAAGAATCGAGAGAATCTCCTTTCCAGTTGGAGAAGAATTGTCGAGTTCTTTTAGAATTTATTAAAAACGATATCACGTAAAGAGAACATATAGCCCTTCTTACATCGTCCCGCGAATACTGTCTTGTATCATATTGCACCGAGCTAACTAGTGACAGTAAGACGATTATGTCCGGAGGTATTAGAGTAACGAGATATTAAAGAAAACGACAGACAAAATAAATATAAATTAAGAACTTCTATTCATGCTACATTGAAACCGGTATTTTATACAAATAGAAACTGGATCAGTTCGACATATTTTGCGTGATTATCTGGAACTATTTAAAATGTATCAAAATTTATTTCAAATGGAAGTCTTACATTAAAAGAACTCTTTTCGTGAGCATCAAAGTTCAAGTTGAAACAAATATAGTTTCTGCCGGATTTTGATTTGTTAAAGTAAATCTTTTTTGCACAAGATGAAAAAAAATATTATGGACAAATGTGTGGATAAATTATGGACAGTCAAATATCATATCTACTAATCAAATATCTACTTTGACTTGAGCTTTTGAGAAACGTGAATCATCGATGCACGTTGACAATTTCCAACGTTGGGTTTTGCCAGTGGTCAAGTCTTGTACAAGCGAGAGAGTATGTGCTTATATAAGACAGAGGATCTATGAGATGGGATGGTCAGCAGCGAAACTCGTCGTGCAACCACCTATTTGCGGCGAGTTGAACGTAACTTTCGCATGCTATTAACAAAGAAGTATACATAAATTATTATCGCTGTCGCTGAAATTCGAAACATCGTTGAAACTTCGTGATTCGCCGACAGGCTCTGGGAACACCCTCTGGGTCTCGAAAATTTATGGCTTGTACATTGATTGAGACCCCACCGAAGTTCAACGTTCCTCAAAAGACCGAATCGAAATATTCTGAAAGAAAAAAAAAAAACATTCGATCTTTTTAACGACCGCGCGTAGTCTCGGCGAAGTACGGTAGCACGAAAAATTTATTCCGGCATCACAGAGATGACTGTTTTTCTTGGGAATGTCGGAAGAAATAAGATATGACTCGCTGACGAGAGACAAAGAAAATGAGATTTGCGATATTCACGAAATTTAAGTAACAATTTCATAAACGTTGCCGCCCGACGACTCGAGAGACTCGTAACGCCCGAGACATGCAGGTGAAATGTCTCGATCTGCCTGCACAGATATTGCTCGTATCGCGGTGCGATTACGCGGCCGCGCTTATCTCGGGCGGTGCACTCGCGATCGTTGTGTTCTGTATTCATCATAGAGCACTTGGTATACAAGTACGACGAAGATAGTGTCGCGGTTTCGCGAGTGCGCGCGCGCGCGTGTATTCGTTAGCCTCCTATGAATTCCCTTCCGGCGGTAGGTAGCTGCCGAGATATATAAGGTGGCTCTTGACGTCATTGACCCAGCTGCTCGTCCCTTATGCACGTCTTTCATGCGATATATCCCGTGTACCAGCGTACCGACACGTAACGTACGATATGCAAATCGCGCGTGTGTATAAAATTATTACCCGCGTGCGCCGAGATTGTCCGCGCTCGTCATGCCGCGCGCTGTTACGTGCTGTAATTCACGTATCTAATAATTCTAAAATTTCTATTCATCTTTTCTAAATTTTCTAAACGAACAAAAAACACTACCCACGTAAACTCTTCGGGACCCTTGGTCCCATCATTCGTTTCAATATCGCATATCCAAATATCATAAAACTCCTTATTTTGTTATCTATGCATCCTTTCAAATATTCCAAATATATCTCTGCAATTAATTTTATATCGTCCGAGTAACCCAGTTTTATTATTATCAATATCGCTTACTTTCTCTTTTTAAGAAAACGATCACAATTTTTGTTGTTGCAATATACTATGTTATTAGTAGACGTCGCGGCAGAAATTCTGCCTACTTTTAGCTAAAGATCTCTCTTGGATTATGCAAGTTAATTCTTATACTAAGAGAAAAATATAGTTACTTTTGGCCTCACTACTTTTATAATATTTTTAACAATAAATATGATTAACTTATAATTATATATATCATTATGTTAACCATAATTATCGTTAAAAATATAAAATTATGGTTGAAGCCAAAAGTAACTATATTTTTCTCTCAGTAGTGTTGTCTTTCGTAGAATATATATCTTTGTCCTGTACACGGAGAGAATTTTCTCTTAGAATTGGCCTAAAAATCATGGTAATCGTGGGATAACTAATATTTTAAAGATTTTTATAAGTTCTCTCTGGTTTATTCATATCTATCACAATAAAATATAAAATCTGTTTGATCAATATTAAAATCTGCTTGGTAATTTTTGTTATGTAGTTTATAAAATTTCTGTTGTATATTTCACAAATTCCTATCGTTTTCGGTAATATTTAGTAGGTTTTTTATTTTTATTGTCTAGTTATCCCACTCTTATCACCAAATATGTTAAAATTTATAGTGAATTTTATGGTAAGATATAACGAAAAATTCTCTCCGTTTACACTTGCCTAGTGCCGAATAATACCTTGTAAAAAGGACAATTATCTATTTTGTGTTAACTACATCACGGTTCGCACATATAATAGCGTATTACGTGCTGACGGGGAGCGCTTCCTAATTCAACTTCTTTCCCCGAGTCCCGAATTATCCCTTTTACTTTTCCTCGACTGTCCGAGCGAGGCATCCCACATTGGTACAGTCAGTATTCGTGGAAAAACCTGCAAGAAAATTACTCACGGTTGTATCGGTTTAACGAGAAACGGAGGGATAAGCGTTCGCGATAACGATTATGGATCGTCCACGATAAAATGTTTACGGTCTTATCGCGTATAGATCTGCGAGGGAAACAAGCATCGTTTCTGGATCTGTCGGTACTAAAAGTTACGTGGCGTGCAGATAAAACGTCAGTGATATCAGATTTATCAGACGGTAAAACGTCGAGCAGTTCCCACAATATTCCTCTTAGCTTTCTCAATCTGCAAATTTACGCACCTTATACGTTCTTTCCTTTTCTTTAGACATTTTGCAGATAACGCTGACTAAAACGCTGATTAAAACTTTTGCTTATCGTTTTCCTCAGCGACGATCTAATTAGCAACAAATATATAGTTTCGGTTTTTCCTTTTTCTTTCATTCGACTTTAATGTTTAACTGCAGCAATGGCATATTGTTCTTCGAGCAATAAAATCGGGAATAGAGTGACAAATTTGCGATAAAACAATATTATATATTCCTGTATATGTTCCACATATTTTCCATATATTCAAACGGTGCTGGCTTAATATACATCTTTAACCATAATTGAGGATGGAGTACAGTATGGCGGTTTGTTCTGTTCGATAGAGAATAATGCTTTAGTACACGAACCGGCAAATGTGCGCGATATCGGCTCGTGGTTGGACCGCGCCCTGGAATGTACGCGAATTTAATATTGGCACGTGCAGATATAACGTATGGACCGTGTACGCCAGATGGAAGCCGCGCTAAAGCCACTTTGTGCCGGCGAACGTTTCAACTGAAATTATGCTGTCGATACGTTTCTTTCCGGAGTACGCGGCAGATCGAATTCGCCGCAATTTACGTGAAACGTTTTGACAAATGAGGCTTTTGAAAAAAAATAAAAAAACGTTCCATTTTTTTTAGTTTAGTTTTAAATAAATGTAATTAAATCTAGGCAAATATAATGAAAAATTTTAAGAGCATCCAAAGAATCGATCCGCGTAATAATATCAGTAATAAAATTATGCATTAACAACAAATTAATTTTTCGCTCTCTCAAACTGCACGATTAATTCATTTCAATTTTGTATACTTGCATTTTTATGTAACATATATTTAACTTATAATTTAATTTTAAACAGATTAGAATGCAAATTTTTGCCATACCGTTAGTACCGCAATTTTTTTATATTTTTGTAAATTTTCTGGGTTACACATGTAATGCTTGTTGAATTAGAAATGAGAAAGGAATTGTTTTTTTGAAGAACTGACGGTCGGAAGAAAGCGCGAAGCATCTGAGCTATCGAACGTATCTTCTACGTACAATTGCTGCGGCTTAATTGATTTTCTACCTTTCGCTCGTCGAATTAGCTTGGCACTGAATAGACTCGAATATAATCGCGGATAGGATCGTGCCTTGCAGAAAATCCTGCTTGATCGAGTCGTATCTTTCTCCGGATTAACGTGGTAATTAAACGCGTAATTAAACACATGCAATTGCGTGGAAATATGGATGGAAACGGATATGCGCGTTTATGTAGGAATTCTTCGTACCATCAAAGACATACAAGCACATTTAATCGATTTCTTTCGGTTTAACGATTACCCTTTCATATTTGTTAATTTATTCAAATTGATATCATGCATTGCGATCTAATCTTATACGTATACGATGCATAAATGTACATAATATGCGTATTCGATATGATAAAAAATATTTTATGTACATATTAAACTTCGTCGTATTTATTTATTAAAATTCCTCTTAAATTATTTATTACTGCTGTAATGCTATTTTATTATTATTGTTACTATAATCGTGTTAGTATCCCTCCTCCGCAAATATTTTCTATTCCGTTGTTTTCTGTGAAAATACAGAGGCCTGTGTCGATTCATTTCCTTGAATAAATATATCTAGGTTTTTTTTTCTCCCGTTTCAGTCGCTCAAATAGTCTACCTCGATTTCTACAAAATTTGCAATGCGATAAAAACAAATGTGTAGTGATAACAATATACCGCATAGTTATCATAGATCAGATAAATTTTGCCGCGCTTATCTATGTAGCTTCGATTTTTCGGTGTAACGGCGCGATTCGTTCTAAAGAATTATTGGCTTCTTGGCTATTATGAAGAAGAAGAAGAAGAAGAAAAGGAGGAAGAAAAAAAAACGTCGCAGCATCTCAATCGTTATTACAACGGATTGTGAATCATCGTGTGAGATAATTCCTTGAATGTAGGAGTTTTATTGTACGATCGTTCTACACAAGTCGGAATGGTCCATAAAATATGAATGAAAAAAGCAATCAATAAATCATAGACGCATGCAAATGTTCGCGAGGGAGGGAAAGCGCGCGTTGTCGATTTCATTCTCTGAGATGTTCGTGTTTTGCCAAGTCAAATTGACTACTCTGCATACTTTATCGGCACAACATATTCGCTGATTTTCTAGTTTCTCTTCTGTTCAATTTCGTTTCTCTTCTCCATATTCATTACATGTAATTACAGCTATTTACGCACCCCGACGATCGTTAGTTTCGTTGCCATCGGCTCGACGTGCTTCCGCGAGATGCATTGCGGACTTTCAGAGAAAGCAAATCGAGGAGAAAGAGCGATAATCGTTTGATTCCTAGAAGCGATCGTACTTCTCGTAGCCATACATTAAATCGTGCGCCTCGGCCATTCACGGCCGATTTTTCGCTGCAAAGAGCTCGCTATCTATCAATCAATACACTCGAATGCACGAATGCACGCCAAGGCGCGTCAGGCGATTGCTAGAGATAATCTATTTGATCGATGTGTCGCCTCGTAAGGACTCCGCTAAACGCGGCAGGCATCTTTTCGTATTTAGGTATTTATAAACCAGTATTATATACCATAGCGAGAGGTGCGCGAGCGATTTTATCTCTAGGCGTTTTCCGTTAGATTTATCGACGTGTTTGAGGTGTAAATTTCTGCATATTACGACCTGACATTTGATCGAGATTCTCACAATTTGAATGAATTGACTTGCACTTCGCATACATGCATATCTAAGACATATTTCACGGCGATTAGCGTAATATTTCAACATTTGTTTTGTACAATTTCTCGCGCGCTTTCTTGGAAAATTAGCGAGAACAGTTGGCAGCGTACAGTTTGATCAAATTCTACAATTAGGTTATTCCCCGTTCTTTTTTTTTTTTAATTTTCAAATGAATTATGAAAAAATTTTTATAAACAAATTTATGCCGGCGCGTCCCAGATTGGATCTCACTTGCAAATGTCAGTACAGATAGTTGTCACGGCTCCGCTTTCGCAATTTTTCCATTATGTCCGATCGTGGCTCTCCGTTGTTGTTGCGTTACTGTCGTCGTGTCGAATATGAAATAGGCGCGTCCTACACGCCCGTGTGTACACACCATATATGCATATCCGCTGTGTGGACACGAGAAAGGTTTGGCTTGGCCTGTCGTTACATGATTACAATTTGTACGGAGGCAATGCGGATCGATCGGCCAGTATTCGCCGCTATTTCACTCGCTATTTCACTGTCTGTCGGATAGATAAAAAGAAAATACAGCCGTAATTGCTGCGCGAAATAAAGAGATAACAACAGCTGAGTAGCGCGGAAAATTTATTTTCAACAGCGGGTCGTGCTCTCGCATTTAGTCGAATCTAGATCCTTGACGGAAAAGCAGGTCAGTATTTTCGCGAACGACGCCGCGAAACTATTTCAAAACGATGGCGTAATTCTTGGCCGGAAGGAAATCTATTTCCGTCTTCGTGTTTAGATAATTTTTGCGCGGTGTCTTGACAGTTATTCTCCCGTGCCGTGACAAGCGAATCGCGTTTGTCGGACGATTTCTCGGAGCCGCTAACAGACACTTCAGCTACCTTCGCGTGCGTTACGCGCGTTTCCAAGGAATGGAACGACCTGTGCCTCCATGATCCATATTTAAACGAGAAGCACGGATAGAATGGCCTTTATGCTAGGCATGGTATGCCACTTCCGTGGGCGGGTATCATCAAGCCTTTCGCAGTATCGATTTGTTTTCTGACGATCCACATGTCAATAACCCACAACGAGAGACTGTTCGACGATGGCGTAGCATTATATGTATATCGTATTATGTAAAATGTACTCTTTGAATATTACTGTTCTTTTTTCGTATCGTGTTGGCTTTCGTTTTAATAGTCTTGAAGAACAGGATACTTTAATTTTTTATCTTTCATTTTTTTCCCGCGATTGTTTTATCGATTCGAAATCGATTTATTTGTTTTATTAGACATTCTTTTTTCCATCTTTTTTACAACATTTAGTATTATTTGAATTTCATTTTCTAACGTCTAATAATAAGTTAAATGAAGAATCGCTTTTTATTTTTTTCCGTTTGATGTTCAATTCGCGCGAGAATGTCTTCTTTTAGATTCTAAATTCTTCCTTCTCACATTCGTAGCAATTTGCAAATCTCGAATATGTACGCAGTCGTAGCTTTCAATTGTAGATATTTTAGTAATTTCGTTGGGATGAAAACGCAGTAATAAAGAATTCATGAAAGATAATTGAATTCGGAATATTTTAATATATTGGACAGAGCGACTCTCTCTTTTAACGCTTTAATCTTCACATTTAATTATATAAATACCAGTTATGTCGTTAATAAGTACAGTCTACTTCTATAATTTCATGCGTATTTTCTGCTTAAATGATATTAGTTTAACTGTCTGCGGTCGAATGTCGAGATATAATCCCGACGAAATGGCTCGGATACATGGCCCGGGTTACAACCGGTAGGGGGGTTTAATATGTGTTGTAACGTGACTATTCTGCAGTCTATTTTGCCAAATGACGTGATTCACCTGCGTCAACGTCAATAATCAGCACGAAGGATAGACCGTGCTACTATACGTGTGTATCTTACTCATTAATGAGATTGTGTTTATTGCCTCGTACGGTCGCAAGATAACGTACATGGGACGGGCATTGTAACATCGGTTGATTGTTTAACAAGCGTACTAACAAGCACACGCATACGAATCGCGATTAATTGCATCGCAAATGTAATATTCTTGCGATGTGCAATGAATTGGCGACACATATCCAGCATTTTGGTAATGGGACGGTAAGCGTTATCTCGAAAACAGATAAATGATATATAGAAAGACAAATCGTTCATAATAATCTCTCTCGTTTATAACCCATCGAAACGCACATCGAGCGCCGTAATTTTTATGCAAACCGATTCTTTACAGACACTCAATATTCATTTTCGAAATGCATCAATCATAAATATGTTTCGTATTTTATTTTTAATTTTTTTTTGCAAAGTGCAAACGATTATTTATGGACAAATGTGGACAAATTGTCAACGATCAATTTTTTTTAAAATTTGCATTTTTGGTTGTCAATTTTATAGATCTATTTTAGTCTTGTTTTATGGAGGGTAGTAAATGTTTTAGTTGCGCAATATTTTAAGGGGATGAGATTTTTCTTTGAAAGCGTGGCTCTCCGGAGGTTTTTTTATTTAAATTAATTAAGCTATAATCAGCGAACCGTTGCGAGACGAAACCTTGTTCGATCGCCCACGGTCGTTACACGCATGAGTCACGGGGCGCTCTTATTAAACGATGCTTTGTCTTGCATTTGCATATGGTAATTGATACGATTTATCGCGAGTATCCCAACGCGACGGTTCACGGCCCTGAGGTCATGTAACGTAAATAATTTCTTTCCCTCTGTACGCGTAACTCGCCGAATGCGACATTGAAACGTTAAAATGCGCGATAACGTGCGGCGATAGTGCAACGCAAGGAATACGCAAATATCACCGTCAGCGTTTGATTATTGAGCATTTGTATTCCGTCGAGCTCATTGTGCCCACAAGTTATTGCGTTTCGCTCCGCGCTGAAATACCCCAGCTGTATTATACATGAAGTTTTTTCGCCCAGAACACATCTCTTTTCTCGCCCACATCTTTTAGACGCAGAAAGGGCGTCGAGGGAGGTAGTCAACGAAATGGAGGGCTAATAGAAAAAGTCATGAATTAATAGATGTTTCCTACCTACACAGGTGTCGGATAGCGATTCAGAGAAAATGATTCTTCCTCCGAGTGAAACTCTTTGCCGAACCGTTGTCGTTACATCGCGAATATTAAAGCGCACTGCGAGAAATTCGCGCAGCAGCCAGAAAGCGCTTTCCACGATTCGAGTCCCACGCTCTTGTTATTCCCCTAATTTATCAATGACGTCAACTTAATTACTCAAATTATGTCGTCCATGTTACGAATTCCGTGCTACTTTAAGCCAATTAGATCGGCACGTTAGACCGGAGTGAAGATCATTTTCCAGATGAGAATTTTGAAATCGGAATTTCAGGAAATCGCTGCTTTGAAAATCTGTTATGTATTGCGATTGTGTGACGATAAAATGTTATCGCGACGAGACTGTAGTTTCGATACGATCCGTTGAATGTAGGAATTTTGGAATGCAATCTCGTAATGGAATCGTATAAAACGTGAATATAAAAAAATATATATATATACATATATAAAACTTCTTCTATACATTCTGAATTTATGTAGCTTATGGAAGGTAATTCTAATTTTACGATTAATCCAATTATTAAAAACGCATTACGGTAATTGCTGAAGATAATTGAATCAAACTAATAAGATAATTATAGTGCGTTTGCCTCTTATTACAAAAGGGCTTGGCGCGTTTTGTTCAGTGAGCGTTTTTGTATAATTGTGTTTTCTTCTTCATTACGTAAGTGTTTATTATACATTCGTGTATAATATGCAAACAAATGCCCGTAGAAAACAATAAATGGTGTCTATATCGACAAATATTGATAAGGATTTATTGTTTTTTTTTTTGACGAAAATATAAATATAAATCGGAAAATAAATATTAGTATTGCAGCAAAGGGAGTAGGTAGTTTTCGATAACGAAACCTGTTATTGTGCACAATCGCATCTCGCATCTGTATTTAACAGATTGGATAACAGCGCGGCGTCGGATATTTCATAGAATTATAATTGTAAAATGATAAACTCGTGGTTTTCATTGGGTAGAATCAACATAGGCGCATGTCGGCACGCAAATTCCAGATATACATCAGCGTTCGTATTTTCTGGTCGAAATGCAACAGAAGAGAATACCGTTCGACGGATCGCCCGTGTGATATCGCTGCGCATTTTCCTGGGGATTCCAGACAGATCCGGTCGTTGGGTAAATTTCGAGCGTGTACTACGCGCTGTTATTCGCGACGAAAGCCGCGTAATTCGCCGACAGAGAGTGGGTGACAGCTGGCACAATGCGCGCGTGAATTCATCCCCGTGCCTGAAGACCCGATTAAACGCCGATTCGCATCGATGGAAAAAAAAAGAATGATAGAGATGCCCGGAGATGACGGACAGTCCGTCAATCGCGTTTGACGTAACGCGACTTTAAAATTGCGTAATTCTTCACCGCGATTACGGTGGTAATGAAGTGATCAAAGCGGTTTACGGTGGGTGTGTGTGAGCTCGCTTTCGCGAGCGACTCGAATAGCCCGAATTAAGCGGCGATCCTAAAATTACGCCGTTACCGTTGTTCCAATGAATTCTAATCCCATTTACACTTTAAGCGCGCCCCCAGTAGCACCCAGGCAGCGCCCTGAAAATTTAATTAACATCGATTTGGCGTAGTTCAGATGAGTTTCTCGGACGTACCTCGATTAAATAAACATATTTAAGCGAACAGTTTGTAGAACAAGCGACTGTCAGATAATTTTACTTGTTTTTTAAATCTTTATCTCTATCGTCTCTTTCAAATCTTTTTTAAATCTTTCTGTTTCTACTATCTCTTTTAAATCTCTTTTTTTTTCTCAAAGCAATCTTGAAAGCGATCTTATTGCATTCAAATTATTTAACAAATTAATAAGATTAATGTCCATTTCCACCAATGCAGATTAACTTTAATCTCGGTTTAACTCACTTTTCATCTTTCTCTAATTCTTAGGAATAAAAAAAGATAGTAAATTAAACCGAAATTAAAGTTAATCCACTCTAGTAGAAATGGACAAAAAAACAATCGAGAATTGCGTGAAATAAGGAGGGAGAATTTCTCTCGTCGAGTCATCTCTCTCCATGAGAACGGAAACGAAATAATACGCGATTGCCGCTTCTTAAATGCTCCGAGTGCTGGATGCAAGTGAAAGCATCGCAGAGCTACGGTCGCCGCCGCCGGGCTGTAATATCACTTTATTTATCACGACGCGCGCGGAGAGATGCGTACAATTGTGTCGGCAAGCTGCAGTAGCCGGTCGCGGTGCAAGGTGCATCTAACGACTTCACTCGAAGGACGACAATGTTGCGGTTTACTTGCGATCAATGGAATGGAATCTTCCGAGATCGAGAACGCGAGAACAGAGGCGACGCAAGAAACGCGTCCCGCTTGATCGCGCGACCGATCGAACGATGTCCGCGATACGAGTTGTTTTGTACCTTGCTCTCTCTCTCTGTCTCTCGTTCCCTCACTCTCTCGCTCTCTCGCTTCGTTAGCTATCGCTAAATATCGATGTTCGATAGACACCTGTCAGAAATACGGCGAATCGACGTTGCTCGAACCCGGCGAAGGATAATGATGCACGGGCGCTTCTTTCTCGATTCTCTCTCGTTCGTTTAATTTTACGATGAACTTTATTTCTCATCGACGGCGAAAGATCTCTATTTACGCGCGAGATGATCCTCGAACGATAACGACACGTAAGACTCGCCAACGCTTCGAGGATGTTTACTCAGTATCCAATGTCGGGAGAAAATGGCGATAATTTGCGATGCGTTTGTTTAAAAGCTCGGAGATACCTTTTCGTATCTCGTTGAACTTTTCAGTTTTAAAAAACGTCACATCGACAGTTTCCGTCGCACATTTCGGAGTACTATAACGCGCCATCACCAATAAGCCTTCTCGATGGGTTCGTTTGAATCTCAAGTTACGGTACCGCGACCTTCCCAAGGTTCCCGTTCGCCGCGCGTCCATAACCGCGGATAAAAGTCGCAATAAATAACGATGGCTGGCTGGCACTCTCATACGTAAGCAGCGAGCGCCGCATAATGCGCGCGTAATTTACTCCCTGTCGATACCCGGAGGGAATACCGTAACGGCACGTCTCCTAAATCGACGTGGTGCTTTAGAGGGAGATTCCCCGGGCATCCCTCGCATTGCCGGAATGCGTTTCCATGTCATAGGCTTCACGACGTGGAACCTTCGTAGCGCGTAGAGCCGTTCCGCAAAACGGCGTTTGCATTTTTACGATCTTACATAACGGTTAATGGCTGAATCACCCGGCCCGATTCACCGCGAATTTGAAATTTACATCGGCCGCTCACGGCTAAGAATAACCGTCGCGAGCAAATATTTGTTAACGTCATGCCCGTTTTGTCATAAAGTCTCTCTCGATGTGTAATCGTCGGAGCCGACGCATTTGGGAAAGATGTAATTATTTACACGATAGACCAATCGACTGAGGATTTCAAAATCACAGCCATGTACTCTCGAGAGTACTTGATTTTAATCGGTCGGGTCTGTTTAACATGGATTATCGGATTTTTCACATTTCTCTGAATTTTATTCACGTTTTCTTAATTTGTGCTTCCTTCCTTCTAATCCAATTTTTATCTTCATTATGTATAAAATTAAAAATTTTTTTCTGCAACAGAAAAATAAATGCATTATGAATGCAACATATACTTTTTGGAAGCACACATACACATACACATGGAACATTTGAATAATTCATCTCGAAATCTTACATTTTTATGTTTTTCCACATATGCACAGATTCATCTTACTTAGGAAGTTTTAAAACAAAAATGTTTTATCCGCACATGTAGAAATATAAGCATAATTTAATCCTATGTACCATTTCTGTGGCATGAAAAATATCAAAAGACATAAAAGAAAGTGGAGTCGAGGCTCCACGGGATATTTGGTAAAATCTTCACGTGCGATAAACAGTATATGGTCGTTGTTCGGAAGCGAAGAGGGTTGGGAAAAACAAAGTTAAATGAAAAGGATAACAAACTAATTAAACTACCGCCACCGAAGGCTGAAGCAACGACGTTGCTTCCGTTTTCCGGCACTCCTGGCAATCCTCCATTCCCCTTTCACGCGAGTTACCATCTATTCTTGATACATATATGTATATACATATATGTGTGTGTGTGTATGTGCAACGTAGCATGCTTCTCTGTTTAAACGTGCTCTATCGTAGAACGCAGAAACGTTGGGTCTTCGTGTACATGAGAGAATATTGTGCGCGAGCACATGTATCTTCGATATTCGCCTAAGCTAATTTGGATCTTCCACCGAGAGACGAGATTCCTGAATCTCGCTATTTATAACGAGATCTAGAGGAAGAATCTGCTAAGTCCGAATGCGCCTGTCGGGGCACGGATTCGAATTGTTTATCCGGAATTTTATTAGAGGGATTCGTAGCTTTAACAATCTCGCGTGTATATGTGTGTGTTCTGTATTAGGCGATTTCCGCCGACCGGACCCGGCCACTTACGCGCGCTATTTTCCGCGACTTATGCGCGCGTTAGGTTTTGCAAGGCAAGACATTTGGCGGTAAGGAACGCGACGCGAGACACCTGATCCTCGTAAACTGGTAGGCACAGCTGAAGCAGCGAATTCGAGAGAAACACAATCTCGGCGCGATAAAATTATCGTACGGACGTCTTGTCGCCTCACGAAAATTCGTACTTTCGCTCCCGGATTGGACGAGGGAAGCGAACGAACTATAAGACGTGCATTTATTCGTAAGACCCATTCTGTTCGGGCACCCGAGTTTTTCCTCCGATGATTTTTTTTTTACGCGATACCATTACGATATCGAGATTCTTCCTTGTCTCTCGTATACTTTACTGCCTCCACACGGGTTTCTTTTCGACCACGTTATTGGGAAAATGCTATCGGTGACTTTATCTCTGGCTCACCGGTTTTTTTCACGTGACATCAATATCCTTTCATTACAATCACCGTCATTATTTTCATTCCACATCAATCTTCGGCAACTGACAGAAATGACGCGACTGAGTGAACCGCATAATTCGATTACTTTGAACATTTCCGTTGTTAGCGGATCGATGCTTGCGCGTATTATATATCCCGATTAATTCGATATAGAAAGATTCGTGCTAATTGCGGGACATGTCTGCAGGTAAAGTGAAATCTCATCGAAATCTGACTGTTAAATATGCATATTACGATGAAAATTTTTTTAAATATTTGAACCGCTGGTTGATGTATGTAACGTTAACATCGTATACACCGAGAGCTTCTTTTATCGCGATAATGTGAGATAAATGAATTTCGCGAGGTAGAAATATCCAGAATATAACAGAGTAAAAGGAAAATGGAATATTCCATTTTCGGTGAAGTAAATAATCAAATAATATTAACTGCTTAATTGACAGTTGGTCAATTAAATCCTGTATATATAATTTTAACTCACGAGTGAAAACGAATGGTATATCGCGTAATTGGAATTTAATGCGAGCAGTAGAATATTTAATTTCTTTACGAGAGACAAACGATAACGCGGAGATGCGCTTGCGGAAGGTATACAAGCGGAAGGAAGCCGAGATTGCAAATTTACTTGCGCATAAAGAGAGAGAGGGAAGGATAACTAAACTCGTTATCGCGAGCTTTTACCGGCATCGCCGTTACGATGACGTTTCGGAGATAGAATTACAAAAGCACGCGGCGCGCCCCAGTTTACGGATGAATACTCCGCGTAAGTTGCTAC
Source organism: Tetramorium parvispinum (assembly GCA_011638315.1). Lineage (NCBI taxonomy): Eukaryota > Metazoa > Arthropoda > Insecta > Hymenoptera > Formicidae > Tetramorium > Tetramorium parvispinum. The sequence continues at coordinate 40,847 of VBVR01000169.1, read as the reverse complement.
ATGGTAGATACCTGCACGTCGTTCGGTAACAGACGATAACACAACCGGCGCTTCGCGCGATATACGCCTCGTGGTTCCTCTCTCTCTCTCTCTCTCTCTCTTCCTTTTATTATCTCGCCCGCGTATTGATTCTGCCGATATCGCCGTCGTCGATGCGGGAGATATTAAATCATCTCGCGAGTCGATCCCTTCGTAAAAATTGATTCGAAACCGTCGCGAGAGTTATTCTTCCTGAAGGTGGAGATGGCAGGGCGTGCACACCGCACCCGGATAATGTAATCGCTTTATACGAGGCGGCACGTATTCGCCGGCCGATGTTTCCCCGCTCGCGCAATAATAAACCCGCTCGTCGTATATAGCGCTGAAACAACTCGAGGCCACCTTGTCTCAAATCCCACGTGATATCAGCGCCCGGCTTGACTCGGCACGGGTAAAAGCATGATGGTTTCTCTCTCTCTCTCTCTCTCTCTCTCTCTCTCTCTCTCACTCTGTGTGGGATACGAGTTGGAAACTGCGCCACAGAGTTGCTACTCCAACTGGTTACTCGACGACGACTGGCCATTTATCTAGTACCTAAGTCAGAAATTGAACGAGATATACTGTATACCGGCCCGAATAATACTGTGCGGAATGATGTCCGTAATGGAATCTCTAAAGCTACGGTATTAAGCTGAATAGTCTTTATCTCAAATCTGTAATCAGCGACGTAAAAGACCTGTGGAAATCGATTTATGCACGCAGATTAAACTATATCGAGGAAAGGGATTTTTTTGTAAGATTAAAAAAATCCGCTGTTTTTAATAGAATTTTATTTTGATAAAAGATGCTAAATTAAATTCAACAGAATTTTATCAATACACGATAAAATATTTTCTCGTGTTCTTTAGATACCAATAAGTTTAAAATTTTTTAAAAAATTAATCGGATAATTTGAAATGTATGATGCATTTTTCTGTATAATATCAAAATTTGATATTAATTCCCTGATAAAAACAAAGAAAATCGAATGTATCGAACAAACAAAGGAGAAAGAGATTGATTTAATAATTCGAAAATAGCATTCAATCGCTCTTGGATACGAAATCTTTTATTTCAGTCGCTAAAATTCACTTTCAGCCAACGCTTTTCGTTCTTGTTTGATGTAGATGGTTTTTCCATTAATATAATACAATCGGTTTTCTTTGTGTTGTCAAGTGGCAACGGAGCGCACGGAATCGTAGAGCAGCATTCGCTGACACTATCCTTATATACACGAGGAAGGAAACGTCGTTTCCGGCCACAGTTTGTCCGCCAGTAACCGCGAGGTATCCCGTCAAGCATAAACTCGCTGCTAGGTCCACGAAGCGAAAAGTTAAGCGTGAAGAAAAGTGGTGCATTGAAATCCCTTAATATCGAGACCAGCGAAAAAGCTTTAGGATTTCCGAAAGATTTTCAGAACATCGGCAGCTTCGATTCCTAGCTTCTACAGTGAGAGGAAACGATTACTGGCCGCGGAGAAATGGGTTTGTATTACTTTCGCGATGAAAGCACGATTCGAAAGGTTTGTGAAATTGGCACTCTAAAGTTTTATAAAATTCATGACATTTGATTGTCAATTTGTCTACACTTGTCAATAAATAATTGTTTTTCGTCCATCTTCAAAAAAACAAAAAACAAAAACGAAAACTTCATTCTTAAGGGCATTTTTTAAAATTATACATGGATTCCGATTGTCCATTAGTTGTTCACATTTATCTATAAATAATTGTTTTTGTCCATCTTGCAAAAAATTAAGACACTCGAGTGAACAAAATCCAATGCCATATCAATTTTGATAAAAATTCGCATATCGAGGTGCTAACTTTGTAGACCTCGATTCGGAAACTTATCGCGCGCGAGGTGGCATTCTTCCCAGCAAATGTTTCTCAAAACTCGGTTCTCTCTCGGTGCTCTGCTTTTCTTCGTGTTATTAACTATTAGGTAGCGTAATTTAGAGCGGAGATTTACCACGGAACGCTATTGTCGCTTTCAATTGTCTACGAATGCAGCAGCAGCTCGCAATGTAGGCGCAGCGAACCAGGGCGGATGCAGGCTACGGTGCCTTGTGCATCTGCGTCGGAAGTTATTGTTCCACGCGACCATACAGTCGCACACATTAAATTCGCTCGGTGCAGCTGCACCGTACGGATCTACTCTAGCTGACGTCTATGCTCGCTCGACTCACCCTTGTTCTGTCGCATCTACAAACAGCCGTTTGATGCACTCGACGGTAAAGTCGAAACGCTTTTCTTCATCCTATATATGCACATGTACAGATTTATCTCTAAGAGGAAATGAAAGCTGACATAGTAATAGCTACTTGGATAATTTCGTTGTATCATTTAATAATTATCGTTTATTTACGTGAGAAGAAATTTACGAATGACTACGAAACAAAAAATATCTACCCATCATCAGAGTATGCACACGGAGACTGAAAAATTTAGTGTAAGAGAAAACTTCGATGTTTTCGTGTGTTTTTGGAACGCTGGTTGGCGCCGTTTTGGGAAGTACCTCTCGTTGGAATCTTCGCTAAATCAGGTCGCACTTTATCGATCGGCGTCGACAAACCGGTCCCCTGCGACTTCAAGTGTACTAAACTAAGAAGAGCGTATCGATCTGTAGTATTCGTGAGACGTTCGTTACTACAGAAAATTATTCATTGCACATATGGAAGAAAATTATTCATTTTAAATATCTAAGTTTTATTTTAGGATATATTTGAAATAGGTGTTTCCTACTGCCCTTTATATTATTCGCGTTAGGTATTCCAAAACAATCTTAAACTTTCATGTCTCCTATTTTCATCTCTCGAGATGAAAATTAATTATTTCCTCTAGAAAATTAATTATGTTCCCTGGAGAAAATTAATTATGTTCTCTAGGGCGCGCCTGACTTTTCGTGCTCATTACATACATAATTGCTTGCAGTCTTTGCGATTTATAAAAAAGATAAGGAAAAGTTGCACGGCGTACATTCGCAATCTTTTGAAAAAGACCCGGTTTTTGGAACGCGGTGAAAAAAAGGCATAGTGAAGAGTATATATGAAGCCGAGCGAAAATCTGTGTTGCTTGAAGATCACAGAAAATCCGGGTTAACCCAGGGTAACCTCGGATTCAGCCGACGTCGTTATATTTTTCCATAACGCTCGTTCGTTATGCCCTGTGAAGTTTGACTCGATTTTTCTCACGTCGACTTGGCGTCCGCTCTGTATAAAGGACGGAGGCGACTTTAAACGAGTTTCTTTATGCGTCGATTATACAAATCCCGCGAGGCAGAGAAGTATGTCTCGCGTCCGGGTAGCTTTTTTTCCACACCGCCGCCCTGCACCATTTCCACACACTGTCCTTGTCCTAACGTCGGAACTTCTGCCCGGCCGCGCGCCGCAAAACTTTCGGCTCGACGTGAGTGACGTCGCCGTCGAGGAAGTTTTATCGACTTCAGGAAGCGAGAGTGCCTTTATTGCTAAATATAACGTCGGTGCGCAAGATGTATAGCGGTAGATTAGATAAGGGAGACAAATTTGCATGCTTTATTCTCGACTATGAGTCTCGGATGAATCATCCGAAGTGAGAGTACATTGGATGAGTTTATATTTAGACGCCATCGTCAGAAATAAATTACGCGGGATGCATATTACACCTCGAGTTTCGTGTGGGTATCCTTGAGTCTGAAAAACCGTGCATAACATATAATTTGCATATGTACAATTGCAATTTATATTTTTAATACTAATAACGTGTTTTCCTTTCTTCGCCGCGTATCGCTAGGATAAAATTCTTGATTTCATATACACATATTTTCGTATCAATATATATTTTCTATCGTGCTATATACACACTTTACACAAAGAAGTGTTATTTTTACTGGGAAAAATCCTTGTTTCGAGATTGGATCGCATTTTATAGCTGAAAACAGATCGGCGCGCGAATTTTTAGATTTCCTCGCCGTCTCGTTTGTTCAAATCGTCGTTGCGTAGCAGAGGCGGGTCTCGAAAATTGCGTAACGCTATTTCAAAGGGTAACCGGATGCATTCTTCTTTTTTTTTTGCTCGAATGATCTTTTCGATTCGGTAAAACCTTGGCGGAATAGCTATCGTGCCGCGTTACCGTGCATTCGGAGTTCCGGATGCGGTTTGATTGCATTCTAGCAACGGTATGCGATCGGTATGAGCGTTCGCCGGTGTGCACTAGCTGCAAATACTCGGTGCAACGTACCTAAGGTGAAAGGGAGGGATATAATAATTCCGTTGACGACGCGGCCGTGCGGGATGCCCCCTAATCAGAGATAATTCTCAATGCGAGCGGCTCTTTTTTTCTTTCCTGCTGAAAGCTTCGACTCGAAGGGCCCCGTTATTGATGAGTCACGTAGAGGTTTGATTGGACGAACGTACGGTCCAGTTCGCGAGTGAGGATTATTAGGATTATTATTTGTATTTCTCCAATTTGCGCGAGACCGACCGTAACTGTATCCTCCTGCATTATTGTAGAAACTGCGGCGTCGCCGTTTGCTCATTGTCGCCACGAACGACGCGCCGTTTCCCGCCGGGAATTCCCTCAGCGGAGATTCCTCCCTCACCAATTCGGATGCAAGAATTGCTTTATTTTCGTTCGGTCCGCGCGATTTATACCGGTTCCTCCCCCGTTGCTCCCGTTACGCCGTCTTACAGTATCACATGGGAGAGGACGGGCGCGGAGTAGGAAGCAGCGAGGAAGACATCTCTTCCAGAGGGAATCTTATTACGGCATTCTTCTCGGAAGTGCCTTCCGCATGATCGCATGAATGAATGAGTAATGCATCGTCATGAATTAAACATGTGGGCGCGTGCGCGCACTCGCCCCGACGACGTGCATCAGCGTTATGCTCCGGAGTGCATAGAGACGCGCTTGCGAGACTTAACGACGTTACGTCCGATACGATCGCTCCAAATTAGCCGGGTTTCGAGGAAATCACGGCGGAGAGAGAAAGAGAACCCGTCCCGGGGATTAGAGATACTTTATTGCGTCTTTAAGGCTTGAGCCTTTCTTGTTGTTTCTTTGTACATGTTTGTACTAAGATCGCTCGGCGCGAAGTTACTTTGGTTGCAAACTCACCAAACTCCACTGTATACACGCGAGAATTAGAATAAATTACGCATTAATGTACGAAGACGTATCAGATGTGTTACTTGGAAAAGTAATCAGCTCGCAACGTAGACTTTACGAGCTTTAATATAAACACAAACTTGTTATCGAACAGATAAACGGGGGATATCGATGTTTGAAATTTAACACTTTACAACTCGGTTTAATTAGAAACAACGTACGATATGTCGGCGTTATTAATGGCCATATAAGTGACGATAACTCAAAAGAAGTTAATAGCCGAGACGCGGTCATTAAGCTACTGCTTATATTCCCCCGCGGACTTCGAGAGTCTTGAGAAAGAGAGAGACTCGATCGAGGCCGAGTAGGCTTGGTCGTAGGTTTTGAGGACTCGGCACGACGCTTTCTTGTCGGGGGTATATTCCGGATATATTTAGTGCTCGGCCGGGCCCCTTGCCTCCGCGTTTTATTTCTCCGAGGGGAGGCCGATGAAAAACTGGTCGGCGCCGCGTGTGGATTACAGAATCTTCGCCTCCTCGCGCCTCTCGCCGCGCCGAGGCCGCTTACGGCGCATAAACTTGGCGTGTTTTCGCCGCGCAACACGACGTTGCGTGATTCGCGTCAGCGCGTGAATCCCTCCGTTCGGAAATTGTAAGAAAACAGCTCGGAGAAAGACGGAGGGCGTCTCGCGGGATTCAATTACGTTCCTCACCTTTAAATTCCGCAGATTCTCTCGTATATTCGTGACGTTTGGCTGTCACGTGGCTGTCGCGAATTTTAAGGCTGACGTACGATATTACGTAAACGTTCAGCCGTTCGGATGTGCGAGGTTGAAAATAACGCGCGAGGTACTACGGGCCGAGTGAAGCGTATCGAGCGCGGACAGGCAAATGCAACGCGGAGCGATCGCGATCTGAGGGTAAACCGCGAAATAACGATGGGAGATAATGCGAGAATGGACTTCCTAACGAGTCGCGAAAGTCTCCGTAGCGGCGTTTCCGCGTCGTCGCGGTCGGCTCCTCTCGCGCTATCCGCTCCTTCTCCGAGGCTCCAAGGTCAGGTACGCGGTAGTGCGAGATTAATTATCCGCGCCGTAAACCTCGCGCGGTGCTAATACCAGCGCGGAATAAATTAGTCTCGCGCTCGCTCGCCGACCTCGCGCGCAGATTAGCGAGAATCGCGAGAGGGACCGGCGGGGTGTCTTCGAAGGAAGATGAATTATCCTCGTATTAATCTTGCGCGCTTGTCAAGCGAGCAATGAGCGAGTGGGCGAAGAATGGAGGCATCTTATCTGCGCGCCGGAGTGATTAGGTTCGCCCAAATTGGGTGCTGCCTCGCCTCGGGCTTGTAAAATGAGACTTTCGCGGCTGAGAGGATACGACCCTTCTCGTATTTACTCTCCTCCGGTAATCGCGTCTTACCAGCGTTGAGAAAGACGTCCCTCTCGAGTTCCTGACACGCTTTATCCGCTAAGCGCGTCACCGCGAAAGCTCCGTACTCCCAATTGAGAAAAATTGGATCAATTTTTGTACCGAAACAACCGTTATATCTCTATTAACGTGTGCGCGCGTCGATACAGCATGACAAACGATTTATTACACTCGCCGATTCGGCCGGTGTTTCTCGTCGGGCGCTGCAACGTGGCGCGGGTCCGCGCGGGGCGGCTTGTTATCTGGCAATCAAGTGCATATTCATACCGCGCGGAGGATGGATCCGCACGGATCAAAAGCCGTAACACTTCCCTAATGAGTCGTTGCCTCTTCTGCTCGAGGCTAATAATGTCACGTACGAGGCAGAATGAAATTCATTACGGGGACCTGAAGTACGAGGCCCGACGCGGAACGCGGTAATCACCCGACGAGCTTTCGCGAAGCGCGACCGGAAGCGCGGTAATGAACCCCGCGCACGATTCCGTGCGTAACTCTAATATTCTGCACAGCCAGACGCGTGCGATATCACCGACGCTGCGATCAGGCGTACCCCTCCCCTCTTTGTTATTCCTGCGTAAATCTGAAAAACCTTCATTTAAATCAGGCGTCTTTTTTTATCTTAAGAAAATATCTTGCGAGTCCTTTTTTAATAAAAGGCGAGGATATCGCGGATTATTTCACTCGTCGTTTTCACTTTCTCTCTGAAGGGCTATACTCGTCCCGCAAGACTTCCGCGTCTGGAAAACGCGGATTTCGCGTCGCGGTAATTTAGACGCGTGTATAATGTAGCCTTCGAACAATGCGAGGAACTGGCGGCCCATTATGAGTTGGCGACGAGAGGGTATTGTACCGGATGTCTCGGGCTCTCCGATGTCCTCAACGACCGACAGCCGCGCACGCATGCACGCGCGTACGCACGCACGCACGCACGCACGCACGCACGCATGCACGTTCGCTCATATCACGGAAACGTATGTATACGCTTTTCACGTGCGACGTGCGTCATTATAGAGCCAACTGCGTATGTATGGGGTCTTCGCACCGTGTGCTTCTAGCACCATGTGTTCGCAACAAGCTCGATCATGGTATCATATCGTGACATCGTCCGGGCTTGGGCTTCGTCTTGTCACACGTGGAATTTATGGGAAACGGTTAGCATTATTCATTGTTCGTTATTCGAAACGGATTTGCCTCCGGCGATACATTGAAAAAAATTAACAAGTTTCGGCCACAAAACGTTGAAAACGTTTTCACAAACTGTAAACTTTGAGAACAGAAATTATTCGATTTGCAAAAATGTTTTGGCGTTTTTTTTTAATAATCTCGAAAAGATCAACTTTGAATTTCATTGGAGTTTTATCAGGTGGAAGTAAAAAATTATTCTAAAACGAAGCGCATCAAAAGAAACGCCTCTGTAAATTTTTTTTCATTAAAAATAATGTTGCCGTAAATAGGGCTCGATATCGCTGTGACGTGTATGGGACGAAATAAATAAATGGCGAGAAGCTCGCTCTCCAGTTTTGCTTCATTCGCGGACTTTCTGCTATAAACACGCATACATTTATGCATTTAAATAAACTTATTTCAAAAGTTACATGATGCGACGCGTGCGAAGGAGAGAGAAAGAGAGAGATCCCTGAATCTGTATTCTCATCACGAATGCAAATGTACACATTTTTCCGATTGAATTCGATAACCTCGAATGTTTAATCCAGACTCGGAGCTGACGGTTTGTGAGACGAAATGAACTTTTAGCCGTTTCATATCCATGAAAATGAAATCCGCGAAAAACTTTAATCTGGCTTTCAATCAACTAAGCCCGCTGCCGTCGGCGAACATCTCTCGAGAGTGGATCGATGAGCGAAATATCTGACTAGACCTACAAGGCTACTCCGGTATTAAGTTTGTACACGAATTAAATTTTATTTAAATTTAAACTGATTTTTTTAGATTAGATTTTATGAAGGTGCTATATAAATCCTCATCGAGATTTTGTTGTACATATCGGTTTTATTCGAGTGAGAGGAAGTTAAAATCGAAAGATTTAATTCTTAATAGCATTATCTTTATTTGGCAATACATATTTGTGTCATTTTTTTTATATTACTATGGTGACTGTGGTTTAGTTATATTTATACCGTAAATTAATTTTCTTTTTACATAATTTTACGTAATATAAGCTCTACTTTTCTCAACTAGTGTCCGAATTAAATTTTTGGAAAAAGTCCTACTCTTCTCTATTTTAGCTTTGTAACTCTTCTTTATGCATCACAGTGTTAGGTAGCACGCGCTAATTTCTGCTAGCGTCTCTTTTATACCGATTTTTCAACGGTTTACTCTTTAGAAAATCAAAGTCACAGTATTATGAAGAGAGTTACAAAGAGGAGAGAGAAGCGGAGAGGGAAAAGGGGAAAATAGGAGAACGGATAGATGAAAAAGGGAGAGCTAGAGAACTGAGTGGTTGTCGCCAGGAGAGATATTGTCTTCTTGTTTTTAATCTCAAAAATTTGCAAATTTAAAATTAAGACTCTTTGGAAAAAATTCAGAGCTCTGTTGATTTATATTAAAATTTAAAAAACGTGATGCTCCATGGAGTTAAAATTATCACCTCCGCGACGCTCGATGACGGCACTAGGCCGACGAACACATTTCGCTCGCGGATAGAACCTAATTGCCACTTCGTTTTCGCACTTTATACAGATCTCGTGCCTGACTGCAATTAACAGCGTAATTCCATCGACGTCGGAGAAAAAAATCCGGTTGCCCGGGCAACGCGAGAACACCAGGAATTCGATCGTACTTGAATGCGAATGTCGCGTTTTCGTTCCCCGTCCAAAACGCTATGGGCCGTCAGCTGCCAGATTCCATTCGCTCCCCGCGTAATTACAGTATCCTCGTGGATACTAAATGTTTTAATGACGGTCGACATCGAGATTTATCCGATGCACATCGGTTTATATTAAATAAAAGCGCCCTGTTTTTACATCGCGCTTGGCAATGTTATATTGAGAGCGCGCATAGTAACATAATATTCACTTTTTTAGCTTCGAGTCAGCGTTTAACTAGCTTAATATCGCGAGCACGTAACGCGTTTGTAAATTGATTGTATCATTTAACACTTAAGAGTGCTATTTTTTTTCATGTAATGCAAAAAATTCAACAAATCCGTGTTAATTAGTGCAACCAATGTGCAATAAATTTCACGGGGACCGTGTTACGAATACGGCTTTGGTACTTGATACCGAACTGTGTATCAGGGCGTCTATGTGAAAATAAACGGGCATGTTATGCAATTTGCATTCCCGCTAATTGAATCACACCCGCGGTGAAACAGCCTCAAAATTACAGAGCGGCAAATCACATTTTTATTTAATGCCGCGAACTCGTTGCCGGCGCTAAATACTGAATGAATATGCATTAGTATGCAAAATTCCGCTGTCATATAATCTCGCAGGACACAACGTAAAACTCGCCGCACCCGCGAGAACAATGTTCGATCGACGTTGTCCTCATGCGATTAAAAAAATCATAAACATGAGTTACAGAGCGCCTCCGATTATTCTTTCTTTTTTTTGTCGATTGCTAATAATCCACCGTCGGTTTTTAACGGCACGATAATCCCCTCTTGTTTTTTTATTCTACGTTAGTTCCACCTGCCCCTTTGCACCGTAATATCCGACAGATAATACCGGCAATATCGAACCTCTCTTCCCTCGGAGGAATTTTCCGTCTAGACGTTTTGATAATGGCGTCTTTATGCGAGCCGTACGCGTAGAGAAATACGAAAAGTCCCCGAGGTACCATGCATACGTAGTCGTTTACAAAACGGAGGGAAATAAGGACGAATTCTCTAACTTAGCCCGTCGTTATATTTCGCCGGTTTAATGTTGATGTTAAGAAGCGTTTAGAGTACAATTCTCTCCATATCTTACAAGGGCTCCGAAATTATCTTAAAATCATCCTCTCTCTTTAAGACCTAAAATTATTATTAATATACGACATAAATTCGACACTTTATTTTAATTGGAAATAAATTGCAAAATTAGATGCGAATATAACGAATATATCCGGATACGAATCGACCAACGACTTATATAGACTCGTTTTAGATCCATATTAGTAATCGTCCCATATTGTAAGAACAATTATTACCGTGATGAATTGAGGAAAGTCGGTCGGTCGGTCGCTCGCTCGATAACTTACTTTTTCTCCTTCGAGATCGACAGAACACGTTCGCTTGACGGCGTTCAATGAAGGCAAATACAGTAACCAATTCCGCGAACACGGCGTCGCCGTCGATTGTGATGAGAACCGCGGATGCAGCGAACGTGATTTATTTGACGCCGGGCATTTTATGCCACGCTCTTTATCGCCATACATCCGGGCAGCGTTGCATTGTAGAAAGTTGCGGCTGTGCTTCTTATTCGTTCCTTTCCCAAGACAGCTACCGTCTAATTGCGTCTATCGATCTTGATCGCCGTGTAATGTGTCATAGTCTAAAGCAGGCAGTACCCTTCGCCGTCTATTCAGTTCAGTTCGATTCAGTGTGCGTTTAGTTTACTTTGGTCTTAAACGAGAAAGTTGCTTTATAACTTACCAAAGTTACTAAATGGGCATCCCGGCTGCTGCATCAATTCAACTTTGTTCCGTGCTTTTTTGCCTGCTCCCGCACCGCTTACGTTATCTTGACGAGCGGAACAGACTGGAAACGAACGTTGGTGGATTTAGACATTTTGTCTGACTTGTAATTTTTGAATTTAATAATGTGCACGCACATGGGAGGAATCGTTTGTGGAACTGATGCGAAAATATTAAACTATTATTTGTAAAAGACAAAACTTTAGATAACTAGTTTGTCGTTAATAACAATATGCAATAAGATAAAAAAATAAATTAAATTTATAACATAACTATTAATTAAACTATATACCATATATATATATAGTTTACTAATTTTTTTAATATTTATAATTTTGAGAAAAGAAGAATACATATATAAGTTTTTAATCAATAATTAATTAAATTTAATAATTTAGATTTAATTAAATAATAATAATTAAGTTTAATAAATAAAGAGAAGTGAAAGAAATCTATAACAAATTTAAGATTAAGACTTGTATCACATTTATAACAATTTGAAAATTATTATGATCGGCCTTTTTTCTTCATAACCTTTATATTTAGTCCTTATAAATAATTATTTCTTTGGTCTCGAAATCACGGTAGTACGTAAAAACGATAACGAAGCGCGTCCGATTTGTCTGCAGCCTGTCTCGTACAGAAGATAACCGAACAAAAGCGATGACGATGAAGTGCCACGACGAAACTGACACGCCGGATGTAATGTGGAGGTAAACCGAGGTGAATCAGGCAGACGCGGGCGGTACTAGCTCCTTAAGAGGAGAACTGGGGCCTCCCGAGCCAGGAGATTTATGCCACGCGCGGATTTGTGCCCCTGACGCGGAATTAATCTTTAGTCCCCCCGGTCCGCGCGTTACCTCGCGGAGCGAGAAACCGCTCATTACTGTATCTGGCTTTGTAACTACCGTTGTGCAACCGTAGCGGATATAACTTCTCCTGCTGTCTGAGATTGTTACGAACTAATCGTACTCCGCGACTCATAACTCGGCTGCTGCGGACCCGAAAGTTCAAGCTATCGATCGGCGGCAACTGAAAGTCTTTCACGTACGCAATGACACGTAATTAATTGAATTATAAACAAACACGAGTATCTCGTGTGGAGATAATCGCCGCCGTAGAGCTGTGTAATCGAAATTCTACGTGACGCACGTGGAATTTCTCTTCTCTGTAAAATGTTTTTTTTTCCTTTGGGATTGATAACTGTATCTTAATGGAATCTATTTCTTCATTCTGTTTGTTCGAAGCGATATGATGTGATAATGAATATGATAATGTCATGAAATGCTGATGAGGTAGGATGTTATTCGTAAATCCCATCGGGGGAAGATATGCTCTTCAGTATGCGTTGAAAGTGAAGGTGCAGCGCGTGCTGATCTGTTCTCTGTATACTTTTACGTACATTCCAAGCCTTTATTTTACAAAGTGAAGTTAAGAATCGCAATATATCAAGCGGCTCATTCTTTTTTCAGGTCACGAACTCCTCTGGAAATTAGTCTACCTCGGCGGACTTGTTGTTGGTAAGTAATTTTTGAAATCCTTCGAGAGTCGCGTCTCCAACTAGTACAAAACTTATCCAAAACGAGTCCCGACGGTGTGTAGGAAATATTCTTCTTTTTTCTTCTCTCTCTCTCTCTCTCTCTCTCTCCTTTTGTTCTATGCGACGTTGCGCTAATGCAGAAAACTTTGTTGCGCCATCGATGTCGCGCGTAAAAGAGTTTCGGCTCCTCGCGGGAAATTCGCGGCGCTGTCGTATTAAGCTTTTCCCATTCGTGATAAAAAGTAATGACAGAAAAGTCTTACGAAGCTATTAAGATGGCCGCGATTACGCTCTCGCGGTTTGATTCGCGAGAAATCTTTTTATCATTTTATCGTTGTTGCACGGATGAAAAATTTTCATTCGAGATCAGCGTACGTTATTGTAATATCGAAGTTTGCGAGAAAAAGCATAAATCAGACGTTTCTTTCTGGCTCGGTGCCTCTCAAAACGGTAGGGAATCGAATTATACTTTATTGTCGCCGTACGCGTTCGACGCGAACATTGGATTTGCAGGCGTCGTCTATAGATTTTGAGAGACAACACGATCGTGATCGAGCAGACGGGCGACCGAGTAAAAAGGACGAGAGTGAGGTGGTTTCGGGACATCGGATATTGGCAATGTCGTGGAAAGGGTGGGACACCAAGGGGGGGATGACGAAGGTACGCGCTCGGAATCGTATCCAAAATTCACGACACGTGCTTCTAACGTGGCTCCCGCAGGAGCCCTTCACCTGAAGAGGTTACTAGCTATTTTTATGTGTACCTATGTAGTTATCGAGAGGGAAAGGGATGTGAAAGCCCAAAACTCCGAGGGACTGTTCCCAGCTGTCGGGTCCAAAGGGACCGGCACAATAAAACACTTCGCTCTTTATTTCGTTAGATGTACGACAACTACACTCGTTGCCTTCATAAAATCATTTTCTCTGTCAATTTTTTCAAAATACAATTAAATGTTAATTTGTAAGGCTTAGAGCCGGTTTTCCCAACTTCTTGGTAAGCTAATCAATAGAATCAATTAAATCATACGTCTGAACTTCTCTACTTTGAAGATAAAACAAAGACAGACATACGATTTAATTATTAGTTAGCTTACCAAGAAGTCGAGAAAACCAACTTTTAACGATTTATTCGCACGGAGAACTTTCAATATCGGATTCAAACAAAATCCAATCTCTCTTGCTGCTGTCGAAACGCTTTTGAAGGGCATATAGAGATTTCGGGCGAACGAAGAGTCGCTCGTTGGAGCGTATTAGCCTCATATCTCGCGTTTCCTCTTGCTGGTCGACGGAGGTCGTTGCCAACGTCGTCGGCAACTGATGATGCTGTCGAATGCCAGGAGCGCGCGTCTTTCCCTCACGTTTGACCTTTTCGGATCTGACGCGCGACGAGGGGAGAAGGATTAGAGAGCGCCTCTTTGCCCCGATGATTCGCCTCGTCCACCGTGCGCCTTTTATGTAACGCCCTGACATTCTCGGGTGGCCGGACGACCTCCATAATGCAGAGCACATAACGCGCCCCGTTCCTACGTCGCGGGATCGCTTCTTCAATCAGGATCTACGGGTGCGATGTCGCGATATTCCGAGCAGAAGCCGCGGGAGAAGCGCCGGATGCGGAGTTACAGCCGGGTTAAGGGTCGATCGTACAAAATGGGCTGAAGGGACATACTTAAAATCATCCCCGATACGCTTGGGAATTGAAGATATCGTCAGAGATGAAACTTCATGGGTTGAATTTTTTTTTTCTTTTATTGTCAGATCATCCCTTGAATTGTACAACTTTATTGTGTATCTATTTCTATTATTTCGCTTGCGTTACGTGTATTACGTCTTGCGCAGGAGATTGACACGATTAATCGTAAACGCATTAAGGGATTACCGTGTCGCGTCGGGAGAAAGAAAGGTGATGGCGCTTAGGAGTGAGATGTGCTTCGATGGCGAGACGTCGCCAAAAGCTCGCGTTAATTAAGGTTTCTTAGCAGACGAGACGGAACAGACGACGCGTGTGTAATTGTGCATTCCCCTGTTGGCAGCCTCGTCGTGGAGGCTTTGTCCCAAGAAACCAGACTGGATCTTAAGACCTAGGTTCACCCGCACGCCTACGGACAATGGCAGCGGAGGTCTGCTCTACAATACAGCTCTGCTTATAGTGTTTCCGTGACGCGAACTCCGCTCCCCGATATCGTCTACCCCTTTCTGTTTTCGCCCCTTTCTTTCCTTTCGCCTCTTTCTTCGTCTTTTTTTTTAATAGTCATAAATATACCGATCGATATGACTGCGGATAATTGAATTGTTGGAATCGATTTATTGAAAGCAATCACTTTGCATGGTTTTAAATTATTTAAATCTCATTACTTGGAAAAAGTAAGAATTATCGTAAGAATTATCGGAAGAAATGAATAAATGTATATAAATACTTGTTGACAGTGCTATAAATTAAAAAGAATATTTGTTTGCAAAAATTTGGGAAAAATTAATGACTATTGTGAACAATTAAAATAAATGTAGACAAATGAGAGACAATCAGAGTTTATATATAATTTAAAAAAATGCGTTTAGAAATGCTGACAATAAAATTTTTTGGTCTATTTTTAATTTTTTTTGTAAAGTGTACAAGAAATAATTTATGGATAAATGTGGATAATCAAATGCTATATTAATTTCGTAAAAAAATCGCATTTCGAGTGCCAGCTTTACAAACTTCATTTTAGCTGAGATTTTAAGAATGAATTTGAGGATTTTAAATATATTTAAAAAATTTTTTTAGTGAAGAATTCCTTTCTCGCAAAAATTTCTTGATGGACTATTTCTTAGCAGTGACTACATGCTACTCCTTTACCTTCCAAGTCGCACACGCGAACATATGCTAGGAAATAGCGATTGCCAGAGGTTCGCGGCAGATACGGGGAATCGGTATATCAATTTAATGAAAATCAGTTCCTCTGGAGGCCGAAGGACTTTCCTCGCAAGTGTGATTGATGAGGCGTGCTGCCTGAACGCATTCATTGTGAGAGTGTAGATTAGCGTTGCTGTCGACGAAATGTATTACGGCGGTGTGTCGTGAGAATAATAAATGTAATTTAATGTGGCGCTAGTATGACTCTCAGTGGATTGCTATGTCGCATACATTGCGCGAATATTTGCGCCATATATTCGAAAAAGAGCTAAATAGGTCATAGATATGCGCGCAGAGAAATATTCCCCGATGAGATGCCTGGCCATTAATATTACAAAATTAATCTAGATAATTATAGTAGCAATTAAATGAATTATATTATTTATATAATAATAAAAATGTAATGTAATGAGCTTTTTATTTTGTACTCGAATTAATTGTTAAACAATTCAAGAAGATGTCGATGAAACTATTAATTCTTTAAATAATAGCTTACGAAGTTATCTTCTTTATATCTCTTATTTTTGTAGTCTTATTTTGATCATCTGCCAACGAGAGAGTGCTATGTATCTAAGAATACGAGATCCGCGACAGATATACATGGGTAAACCCTCGATAAATTTGCGGTCGATAAAGATCGGAGTAACGGTCGAGAATTGGAATTGTTGATTATATCCTGCGGCGTGGTAAATCATGACGACGTTATTTCGGAGGAGCTTGCATTATTCGCAGATGCGATCTCCGGTGTTTGGTCTCCGAATCCACCCTTATCGGGCCGGTGATATCGCCCTGTGGAACGTGTACTATCGTAATAGTAACGAGAAACAAGGTAGATTCCTCGGTAAACCTTTTCTTCTTTTACGCACGAAATTAAATTGTCATGTTGCGCGCGAGAAGGGAAATGACGAGCGGCAAAATTAGAGCGCATTACGAAAAATTCGTTTCACGCGGTTAGCATGAAACATATTCCGTTTGCGAGATATCCTGCGCGCGTGAGTTTCTTTAATAATAATTAGCCCGTCTTAATAATAACTTTTCGAGACGTAATATATATGGCGTGCGCTGTATTACGGTTATATTATTTCTGTGAGTTACGCGCTAATAATATCACGCCGGGCCCTCACCCCTTCGTCAGTGATCTTTATCGTGCATTCTCGTCGTCGACACTTAGGTCGTGCTGTGTGCAAACGCACCCTCAGGATTGCTCTTATCGGCATCTATCCCGTCGTACGTCGTAGCAACGCCCATTCCCCATCCCCCTTGTCGTTATCTCGCGATGGCTCACGTGAAAACCCTCTTTACTCCGGGCATTTCTCTCCTTCGTCTTACTAAAGACAATACCTCCCCCCTCCCCCTAAAAAGGTAACAAACTTTTTAGTAGCTGCAAGAAGGAGACCACGAACGAGCGGCCGTACGAGCAAGCTCTTCTCCCGTAGTTTCCGTCACACCTTTATGCTCTTGCCGCATAAAAACATTCTGTACATAAAATATACGTGACTGCGGACATGCCTTATGCTTATCCTTGCGACATTTTGTCAAATCGCATACGAATATACGCATGATGTTGCACGTGACTTCCAGTATGAACGACGAACAAAGAATAATGGCTGGCATTATGTAGGTACTCCTTTGTGAACTACAAAGATGCAGTTGTAAAGTTGACATCCCGCGAAATGCAAATTTTTATAAAATTGATATGGCATTGGACTGGCCACAATTTGTCCATATATTTATTCATAAATAATTGTCCATTTTGCAAAAAAATTAAAACTAAAAAATGTCATTATTAGCATCTCGAAATACGCTGTTTCTTTAAATTATATATGGATTTCGGTTATCCATCATTTGTCCCATAAATATACTTATTTTTTGTTCATTTTGCAAAAAAAAATTATACTTACGAGGTTTGAAATGTGTTGATGACACCATACATCTTAAATAAAGTGCGCACGTTATCGCATTAATATTTACAGGAATATTTTATCTTCGGGCAGATTTTCGCTTGTTAATGAATCGAAAGTAAATACGCGATAATCATTGTTACTCAACAGGAGTACAGCCGCGGGCAGAGTACGGTGAAGTTTTGCGGAATATAATTGGGAGTATCGTTAAAGGGAATACGATAGCACGACGGAGTAAATCGCAGAAAGGCAGGTCGAATTAGACATTAATAATCAAGAAGTTTTCTAGCGGGGCCGAGTGAAATCAACGCGCCTGATAACATCGCGGAACACTCTCGGTCGCGCTCGGCTCCCGGTTGGCGTATCGGCGAAGTGGTCTTCCTTTCGCACCCTACCAGCCACGTCGGACGAGTTCATTACGGTTGCAACGCGGCTAACAGGATTTCGCTGGTTGTCGTAACGAGCTCTCCCGAGTCGTAATTCAAAAGTTGATTCGAGTAGCTGCAATTTATTGCTCCGCGCGCACCGGCCAAGACTTTTTCTCGCGGATAGGGCGGTGGGCGGACAGGACGCGACGGGACGCCAGGCGACGGCGCGCGGGAACGAGGAAACTCGTCGCCGCGATAAGGGAAATTGCATTAAACATCGTGGGCACGTGCGGAAAGCACGAAGAAAGGAAGTCTCCTCCGGGCATCGTCGATATCGGGCTTCTCGCTGCGAATTGATGCGTCCCAGGGTTGTTAATGCGGATGGGAAACTTGCGATTCGATCTCCCGTGCGACCTCTCAAATCACGGAATTACGGACGAAATTTTAATGACTCTTGCCTGGAGTCAAGGGCCGCGCTTTCGGACTAAATTGTCCGCCGGTTGATAATAAATTTAGATTTGTGAAGTTTGCACCCTGAAATGTGAATTTTTACAAAATTGATATGACATTTGATTGTCCATAAATAACCGTTTTTGTTCACCTTGCCCAAAAAAAAATAAAAAAATTCTCTCCTAGATGCTTTTTTAAATATTATATATGGATTCTGATTGTCCATTATTGGTTCACACTTGTCCATAAATAATTGTTGTGTTGATGTTTTTTTATTTTTTTGACAAGGTTATTTATAGGTAAATATGGATAAATTGTAGACAATCAAATGTCGTATCAATTTTATAAAAATTCACATTTCGGTGTGTCAATTTCACCTAAAAAATTTTACGAATTTTATGAAGCGAAAGAATGCCCTCGCCGATTTTTCTTTTATATTACATGATATGTAATAAATTAGAATTTAATTCTGATGAATTAGAGATTGTTTTAAGTGAGCCTTAATTTGAAAGGTGTACGTGAAATATATATTTCCAATGCATGCAGTGTAATGTAAAATATATTTATTTCATTACAGTGATTTTATAAAATAAAGTAAAATTATTGTAATTATAAGAAAGATATTACAAAAAATGAGACGAAAGTGACAATCTTTTCGAGCAGATTTAGTTTCTACATTTCGAAATATATAACATACGAGTCTGGAGAAGATCGGCGAGGACGTGCTTGCGCTACAGATTTCATTGACCAAAAATTGTGTAGACAACCGAGCGTTATCGCGGAGATAAGGGCGTTATTCGGTCGCGCGCGGGGAGAGCACTAGAGGAAGTGAGAAAGAGAGAAAAGACACACAGTTGCGTGGCATGCGATCGATAACAGATTACGAATTGCGTTCGGCGGGATCGGAAGTTACGATCGTACCGGCAATCCTTTCCCGAACTTAGCAATCCGCTTAACTTCGACTGCAGATTCGACTGGCAAAACTTATCGGATCGAGCCAGCACGGCGCGATACGAAATCGCGCGTCCATATATATAATCTATACGAATTGTAACACATGGCCGATCCTCGTTCCCGATACCCGGCACGCAGATATATTCGCTAAATGTGGTTTTCATGAGTTCGCGCGTGCATTCCGGCTTTCTCTCGATTTACGTTATTGACGTCGCAACAAAACGTTTACGTTCGCTGTTTTTAAAATTGGGACGAGAAACGCGCGACTCTTCATCACGATCGGCACGAGATTACGTTTCCTTTTCTCTTTTCTCCTCTGCATCTGTAACATCGAGAATCTGAAATCCGACCGAGTCGCACTCCGGTTTTGCGCCCTATAAAAATAATATTATCTGCAAGAATTTCTGTGCCGCTACGCGTCGTTAGAATTTCATTAGGAACATGTGTACACATGCGCGGTCGCCTTTCCTCGCCGCCCCGGTTACATCCTTCATTTCCGGTCCTGGGCGCGTTTCCTGCGCCCGCGGCGGCAGATAGCGCGTGCACGCCGCTCCACATATATTTCCGGCATTCGTTCCCCGGCTTTCCGCCCGGAACGGGGGCTGGAACACCCGAGGAATCATACGCGTTCCTATCGCGGCTATGTGTCTGCCTGCGTGCGCGAGCACGGTGAACTTTGGCCGATACGTTACGCGAGAAATGACAACGTGCATTTGAGAACTTGCACGAAAGAGAGAAAGAGAGGGAGATGCACAGAGTGTTCGCGACAGTCGCGGCGTGACCTGCGAATGATGCACGTACCGATAAATAAATTACTTCGAACCGAACGGGAGAAATCATCGTTCCCTCCATAATGTAAGAAAACAAGATGTACCATTGCGCATAATGGTGAATCAATAACGGAACAGTCAATAAAATTTTCCCCACAAAAGTTACTTTAATTTAAATTATTTTTATGACTCATAGTCAATTATTTTTGTAACTTATCTATATAATACAGTTAAATTAAGTAAATTATGTTTATTTATGCAAACACCTCTTCACCGTTTGTTATTACAGCTCTTTTTCGTCAAACTCGCTATGTTTGTGACATGTAACACAACCTAATTTGTAGAAATTTGAGGGCAATTTCTGACCATTGCGCATCTCTGGGAATAGTAGTACACCTTGTTTTCCTGCATCATTGGTCTCTCTTCTCTTCTTCGCGACGCTGACTGAATGTTGCGGAAATTTCAAGTTTCCCTCACCTTTTCCTCTCGCGACGAACGAAAGGGCTGAACGAAGCACAACGATCGCGAACGTTAGAGTTTTAGGGTGGGACCATGTAGGGCGCGCGCGCGGGGCGAGATGATTCATAGTGCCTACGGCCGCTTCCGGGTTGCAAGTTACCTAACTCGAATTTACGGCGCAGGGGGCTCCTGGGCAAATCGAACAAGACAAACAAAATAGCGGAGCGCCGAAACGCGATAACTCGATCCGCGAAAAGTTTTCGCGAAACTCTCGCGTAGCGCGATGGGGGATGGAGAGGAGGAGCGCGTCTCGCGCGGAATACTCGAGTCAGATGTTCGCCTCGACGCGACGGCAGGCACGGCGCGAACGGGCGCAATCGGAACGGCTTTTCGAGGAGCTATTTTTATCGCATCCTCTCTTCGTAAACTCCACTCTCGCGCGCGGGCGGCATGTGTTATCTTCCCCCGCGTGTCCAACACGTTTCGGAGCTCTATCCGCGCTCGACACGTCCGCACAAAGTGCTTGCGACGCGCGGGGCGGATCTTCGGAAGGGTAACAGTGCGGAGTGCGAAGTGAGTTTATTGTACGCAAGTCTTGTTTGAGAGAGGAACCGAGCGTCGCACAAGGCAAAGATATAGACACATGTATTGCATCCTGGTAGCTCAAATAATCGGAGAGGAAAAAGAAAGTTGGTTCTAAAAGTGATACAAACTTCGGATCCTGCTATTTCGTTCGAATCGATCACGTTTTCCTCATAAAAGAGTTTTCATTAAAATCTTTGTTAAAATCTCCTTCATAATTTTGTAGATTCTACTGTTAATCTTTGTTAGATCTTAAGAGAGGAACCAAATATTGCACAAGGCAAAGATAGACACGTGTATTGTGTATCTTATTGTTAGTAGCTCAAATAATCGGAGAGGAAAAAGAAAATTGTCCTCAAAACGATGCAAACTTCTGATCCTGCTGTTTCGTTCGAATCGACCACGTTTTTCTTATAAAAGCGTCTTCATTAAAATCTTCGTTAAAATTTCCTTTATAATTTTATAGATACTACTATTAATATTTTTTAAATCTCGAGACTTTTCTTTTTTAAATTTTCACACGTGACAGGAATATATCCGATTAAAATATTACAGAAGCTGACTTTTCGATGGCATCCCGGTAGTCGCTAATGACTGACCTTATCGACGTTTTTTTTAAACGCTTTTAAAAGATAAATGCCGTTTAATATAACAGTCTGAGTCACACAAACAGCTAGGAAACCACGTAAAGTAAAAAGTGTTTAACTGCTCAGGCATAATCTTATTTAATTACATTATCTAATATTTTATTATATACATATATATATATATATATATATTTGCGACGATGAAAATTAATATTGTGACGTACATGATAGGTCATATAAAATTTACAGGATAGACAATGTAAATCTATGAATTTAGAAACTGAGTGATCAGATCCGAAGGAAAGAAATTCCTTTGACCGCGTCTTATTACTTCAGCAAACCCGAACGCGGTTTTGAGCTATTCGTTTGTTGCCTTTTGTTAGATGACGCTCAAAGAGGACCTCTCGCGTTTAAACGCAGGGATTTGCACGGGAATAATAGAGGCCACTATGCCCGCGAGACTTCTCAAATAATTTAATTTGCGCTCTTCTTGCGGCAGAGAGGAGCTTTTCCGGTATATGGCGGCTGTTAGAATCGCCTCGGCCGTTTTACGTTGCGCTTTTAATCTTCTCCGCCGTGGTAGATAGACGCTATTGCGTGTTCTATCGGCTCACTTCGTTCCCACTGACATTATGCTAATTAGGTTAAAAGCCCTCGACGAAGGAAGAGAAAGAGAAAGAGAAAAAGCGACAGAACACGATTGTGACACACGCCGTGCTCTTCGTTTAATCGGGTCGGCTAAGAGCGACAAATGAAGAGCTTGAATATTTATACGGAAGTCATCGTCCGCTCCTATTTCCAACTCGTATCGCCTTGTGAATTTTGCAGGATGCATTTTTTGTTGCCGTTCCAGCTCTTACCTGTACGCGGACGTGTGTGTAGAAGGAAAGGGACATTTAACAAATCGGAGTGTTTTTAAGAGATTAAAAACACTCGAGTTCTAATTAAAATAGAGTCTCACGCGCAATTCCAATTAGGTGGAACGGGATTCACTCGCTGCGCGAGTGAAATTCGAGAGAGAGAGAGAGAGAATACTTTGAGTAAATATCGCGTGTTCCCACCTAATGCGATTTACGCTTTTTCATCGCCTACTCGGAGGATTCATTAAGACCAGTCTCTCAGTGAACTTTTAAAGAAATTTTGGTTTCTTCGAGCAGGTTCTTCATTGTTATTTATTAAGCGCAGTAACATTTTCCGACCTTAAGCCGATGGTCGTACTGCGCTTCTCTCGATTTGCGCTATCGAACAACTTCGCAGTTTTACACCGGCTTACCCTTTATCAATATGCAGCAAAGTGTTATACCCGCGACTCAATAATTTTCAATGGAGACGGACATAGTATGCGAGTGGAGGAACTTTTATTCCTAGCGATAAATACGACGATGAAAAGCGCATGAGTTTATCGCGGTCAATTAAATGCATCATGCACGGGATACCGAGCTGCATTTGCAATATCACGAGTCGCGGGGCAAGCTTCGTATTATTATTTCTGAATGCACTTTAGATTCGCATCTAATTGAATGGTAGATCAGCTGTGAGTGGCTTGTCTCGAACTCAAGTCGAAAAATTAACTGTCCAGGTTGAGAAACAATGAAACTTGACGAACTTGCGTCCAAGTTGCACGTACAAATATACACTGGTTAAATGATAATTGAAGTTAATTTATTAATATGTAACGTTAATAAGCGTGAAAGAATGTAAAAAGCCCAAATTAAAATTAATTTAATTAAAATCAATTTAATTAAAATTAATTTAATTAAAATCAATTTAATTAAAATTAATTTAATTAAAATTAAAATTGATCTCTGAAAGTTAGAATTAAATTTGATCTGGACACTGATAAGGATTACATTGCCGATAGAGATGCCTGTTGCCGAATGTAACGTAACGAGCGCAGCTTTCGGCAACCTTGGCGCGTGCAACGCGAACGAATTGGCGAGGGGGAAGGCGAGGGAGAGAGAGAAAGGAAGCGATAAGCGACCCGTTAATTTCGTATAACTTATCCGCGCCTCCGAATTCCGCGATCGCGCGCAGTTATACGCGAAAGCGACCATTGAATGCCACCGGAAACCGGTTTAAGCGCGCCGCTCGAGGACAAACACGCTCGGGTGTGTGTGTGTGTGTGTGCATGCGTGTTCGTTGCAAAATTTATGCACGCGCCGCGTGTGTCGACGCATTCGTACAAAGGCGGCCGGAATTAATTGCCGTGATTAGACGACGCGTGTACTGAGCGCGGATCGCAATCGGGACGGAAACTGGGAAATGACACAATAGCCCGGGAGGCACGGATCTCTAATCTTCTTTCGGAAGCGATCCGCGCGTCATATACATTGGATATATACATATATCTCGTACATAGAAGCTTTTACGCACGAGACAGGTCTGCAACATGAGAGTTAAAATGGAAATTATACGTCACCCGTATTATATTGCAGGCTTCGCGCGTTCAAAAAGCTGTTCCGTTTGAATGTGCTGGAGCGAGAAACGTGGAGCCCGGTTGTAAGAAATATGTAATTTCCACCCGTAAGATTTTTGTTCAATATTATAATAATTATATAATGATCCCACATTATGAAACGAAAGCGCTGCCGTTATTAAGAGAAATTAATTGTACACGCATTGCGCAATGAAGGAAAAAAAAATTACAGCGCGAGAAATTGATATTACCTCGTACGGTGAGCTTAATAATCGCGGTGAATATTTAATATCTTCAATATAGTGGAATCTCACATATTGGATCGTAATCCACTTCGCAGTAATACGCTGTAATACGCAATAATGCCGCGTCTTTGACGATTTCATTTGGCTATTTATACGCTCGAATGTAAAGGCGACCTGTCGTTTCTCGCGTTCCCTGTAAGCATAAAACCCGTACCCGCGCACGACGCGGGTATACGTGTCCCTGCTAAATAAGGAGCGAACTGACGCTTTCGTTCCGTTTAGTTCGGTGGCACACGCGTTTCACGAGGCGCGTGAGATAATAGAGGGAAGAAGAATCACGTTTCTCGAGAATCCGCATGGTGGACACATGGCGAACTCGGGGCTTATCGGACGTATCCAAATGTTTTATTTTAAAATTCAGCTAGAAATGTCAGACGTAACTCACATACGTCGGCATTTCGCCGGCTATTGCCTCCGCTACGTACGTTGCTGACGTGGTAAGACGCGGCACGGAATCCGCGACGCCTGCAGTCCTAGCCCCGCCGTCTGCGTTTTCGTACTAATTGGAATGCAATTGCGGCGGAATCGGTCCGGCGGGCACGTACTCTGACGTGAACGGATTAAACGACGGTCAGCTCTATTTTGCGGACAAGTTTGAGCGCGGCTTTACGCCAGCGGAAAGTTAATCCGTGCCGCCCCTGGAGAAAGAGAGAGAGAGAGAGAGAAAATCGACCCCATTTACCCGAACTCGATTTCGGATTACGTCGGATTGAGAGCAGAGTAGCAGTTGTCCGGTGACGTAACGGGAGATCCGCACTTCGTCAAACCCACGCGTACATTAAGTCGAGAAGGCGTTAATCTCTGTTGCCAAAGAAGAAGTCTGGAAACGTGTGGAGAAAATATTTTTATCGGTAAAGAGAATTTTAAACGCGGAAACATATTTTACTTCGTAAAAGTTCTCGAAGCGTGAACGATTTAAATGTACATACAGAAGACTCTACAGTGAGGTTGGCACTCCGAAATGTGAATTTTTATAAAATTGATATACTTAGCGTTTGATTGCATACAATTTATTCACCTTACAAAAGAAATTAAAAATAAAAGTTCCGTCATTAGCAGTCTTAAATGTGGTTCTTTAAATTACATAATTTATGTGAATTAAAATGTTTAGATGAAATGTGGGAAGATGCGTGCGAAATCTCTGATAAATTACTTAATATCTTATATTTTTATGTCAGAAATAATAAGTGGAACTTAAGAGAAAATTTAGAAAAACATTTCAATATTTCAAGAGAGGAAGATGGAAACAATAGTATTATCTAGATTCTACCATGTGCAATATTTGAAGCGCTCTTCGGGAAGGCGTTTTCTAAAGTTTTCGCCATAACGTTGACATCACGAAGGATATTTATTTAAAGTTAGAATTACAAACTCGGTCGCGTACTTGAAATAAACGCGCCATATTAATCTTCGCACGTGACAACGTTTTTAACTTTCATCCGCGGGATTCTCTCCGTCAGGATACGAATCGCGTTCGTACAAAGAAGAGACGGCTCGCCCATTTTACGACTCGAAATACGACACTGTAGACGGAGAGGCCGTCTCTTTCTCTCTTTTCACGCAGGAAGAAGTTCTTCCTGTGTCTTCAAACGAGACTTCTGGCATGCATGGCTGCGTAGGTGCTAGGCCAGCGCGTGTGCAATCCAATGTATAATGTATTCGCGTGCAACGAGTGCAACGCCGTGTGACCAAGTTAAAGGAGAGGGATAAATTAAAGATGCCTCGAGGGTTATTTCTTTTCATATCGAGCCTCTTGAATTTTTTTTTGTAAAAGCTCAGCATGAATCTTTGACAATTACGGATTATAAACTACTTTTTAATTTTGCTATTTCTTATTTAAGATCTATTTTTGCTCCAATTAATTTTCGCTTAGAAATTGATCTCTACTGTTGATTTTTCAGCCAATCTTGCGAGTATTTCGAAAATGTGATTCAGATTGGATGGATCTTCGCGAAATAGTCGCAAAACCGCAAATAACGCAATCTGACTTTTAGTTCGTTTCTAATATAAATTATTCAAGCTGAATTTATTTTAAATCATCGTTAAAACTAATGAGTTATTTAAGATAAGGCAATTAGAAGCAGCGAAAAAGAGTCAAATCAAATTATTAGGAAGAAAATAAATCCGGAGTAATTAGAGAATGGCAGTTTTAGATTTTGTATTTTCCTGTAGATTTCTAGATATTTTGATACGTGATATTTTTTATTTTTTAATTATTATTCCAGCGAGTATTTCTTCGATGCCCTTAAGTACGACAGATGATTATTCAACGAGTTTCGCTTGACCGACCTGCCGGTGTTCTTGCCGCGGTCTCTTTCGGATTAACTCTAAATCCAGCTTAGCGCGAGCTTTCTTTGATTATATCCCTCCCTTCGCAATTCCACGTTGCTGCTCCTTCGTCCGGCGCGATTCGAAGTCTAGACGAACTTTTATGTAACATCAGAGTGCGGTCGCCCTCTTGTACATTCAGACAAACGCGACGAGATCATTTCACCTTGAGAAAATCACACGCTTTTATCTCCGTTTCTGCTGTCATCGCGCGAAGATGAGAAACGAGGGAAACGCGTTTCGCCAGCCGCTCGCTGTCTAGCCCGGCGACCAAAATTGCACCACTATTTTTCGACGTAAGCCGTCGTAACTTTCGCCGAGACATTTGCAGGTTCCTCTTACCGAAAGGGAAATAATGATCAAAGACCGATCGAAAATATACACGGATCTTTCGGAACACAATGGCGAACTAAACCTGCGTGTATATTTCTTACAACGGCAAGTCGTAACAGAAGATCGAAAAACAAATCTACGAACAAATGGTTTTCTCGTCAATGAACGTAAGAAAAAAAAAAAGAAATCACACTCGCTGTAAATTGAGAATTAAACAAATCTGCGAACAAATGGTTTTCTCGTCAATGAACGTAAGGAAAAAAAAAAAGGAATCACCCTCGCTGTGTAAATTGAGAATTAAACAAGGAATGAACTTCGCGAAAACGATCCTATCGTTTATTGTCGTCCACATGGTCCCGTGAGGAGAAATAAAAGAACCGTTTCTCCAAGCTCCTGTTTGGCTGTATTCCTCACGAAATGAATCGTGCTACCGTTTATCGATGACGGCGTATTACTTTTTTGCATGTAAATGGACCCAGCGCCTATATTCGTTGATTGAATCCAGTTCCGCGGCCTCTGCCGTGGATAAATTTCGCGTTCGCCGAGGTCGGCACACGGAGTTCACGGGGCGGGGAACGGAAATCGATCGGTCGCAGGGGTGCAAGACAGACAGGGAGAAAGCATAACGTGAGAAAGGAAACATCGGGCGCTGGTTCCCTCCCCCTCCCCCTCCCCCCGCTTCGTGCTCCCTTCGTCCGCTTACAACGGTGACGTTTCCAACCCCTTCTGTCTGTCGCACGCGGGGGGGGGAGGCAGGGTCGAATAAAATTATTCAAATCGTCTTGCGCCGCTTCAATTCTTTTGAACCCAACGAAATATGTAATGGACATTCCCATAAAAAAGAATGAAAGTAGGCAGTGCTCCGTTCCTCGGTTATTAATATCGATCTCCGTCGAAAATAATTTTTCCCGTAGAATCGTGTTTTATCGCGACCATCAATTTACTTTAATAAATACAGTGTCAGTTGCGCGAAAACATATCACGTTTCTAAAATAATTATTCTACGCGCGAATAACTAAATACCGAAGGCGTGAATATTTTTCTTCAATGTTTCCGCGTTCCGTAATTTGCCATCAGTGTCGCGATTGAAATATTATTAATTAGCCCCATTAAACAGTTTAGTAGAAAATGAATGGTTTCAATTTCGATACGCGCTTCCGCATCGAGGAATTTAATTGACCGAGTGTGGTGCTTTCTCTCTCTCCGTGTGAAACAGGTTCCCTCGCCTCGTCTCGTTTCTCGTTCCATGGTTCGCGTATCATTCGGCCATAATGATCGCCGGATAGGGGGAGAGAGAGGGAGGGAGAGACGCACAACCGAGGGGGTTGTCAACCGCCGGTTCTGGCTGCATCGGGGCGACAATGCGACGCGCTGCGCGCATGTTGATGGTGTCATCTTTATGGCGTTGTGTGCCTCCGCATCTAATAATAAACGGGTCGGCAGCCATTGTCGGAATATAGGTCGAGCCTTCTGGCATTTACCGAGCCGTTTACGAAACGTCAGTTCCGTATATGTGTGTGTGTGTGTGTGCACGCGAGCGTGCATTTACCTTACCGCGAGTTTTCAAGTTCCCTCGGCTGCTTACAAGTTACAGCGAACGTCGCCGCAATGAATGGACCGCGATGCGCGACACAGTTGTCAACTTCTCGAACGCAACACTTCGATCTCATCGCCAGAGAAATAAACCGAGAAATACACCGATGGGAAATATTGCGAACGTGGATAACAGTATTAATAATAATAATAAAAAAGTAGATAACAGTATTTAAAAAAAGAATAAAATTGTATTATAAGACGAGCGGTCATCTTCAATCTCGGATAATAGTATTAATAATAATAAAATTGATAATAGTATTATAAAAGCAGGCGGTTAGCTTTCCCTTTTTTTTTAATGCCTAGACACTACATGAGAGACACTATCTATCGTGGCTCTCTTCTCAAAGTCGCGAACGCTCGCGGAATTTAGTCCGATCCGAAAGTTTCAAGCGAGCAAAACAGGGAAGAGTCATTTATCTCCATTAATTTCAAGCGGATTCTACCTTCAGGAGAATTTTAATTTGAGCCTTGGCTACGGGAAGAACGTAACTAAGCAGTTGTCCAATTAAGAAAATAAAAGGAAATATCGGGACCGCCCGATTGCCTCTCCGGTTGGCGGATAAACGCCAAGTTTATCGCGCCAGTTCCGGGCACGAGTTAGATTTGCGGTCCCTTCGTCCCTGCGCTCTCGCGGGGTCGTCGTGCCGAGCGATCTTTCGTTACATCCACGCGCTCACGTACGTGTACGTGTATCGGTCGACGTGACAGTCGGATTTGTGGCTTTCGGCGAAACCGTTTTCGCGTTTTCTCGCGCAACACATTTTCCCCACATTGCAGGAGAGACAGAGAGAGAAAAGAGAGAGAAAGAGAGAGAGAGAGAGAGAGAGTGAGAGAGGGATCGGTGATAGCAATAGTCAGAAATGGTCGTGTGGCAATTTCGTCGCGCGTAACGCAATTATACGCTAACGGTGCCGGGCGTGTAATCGAATCGATTTACGATACGCCGCGGGAGCGTATTTATAATTTATTGAAGCGAGAGAAAAAGAGAAAGAGGGTGCGCTTTCTTGCTGAACGTACAATCTGATAGCGAAAATGAGCGCCGGCGAGAGCGACTGAAGACCGTTTTATCAGAATTTCGTGACATCGTGGCCTAAAATAAAAATACTCAGCGGACTTTAATCAGACGTTAAAAATCGTTAAACTCGCAAAAAATGCGAGAGAACCGCGCTGCTCGCGGGCTATCCCTCAGCGCGATGTAATAAACGCATCCGGCGGAACGCGAGGTCGTCGAACCTTCCATCGTGTTAGGATTATTAATTATCGCATTAATGGACAGCGCGCTAATCTATCTTGCTAAACGGAAGACCGTCTTAAGTTAATATCGTTTTACCTCCGGGCGGGAACGCGCCAAGTTGGGACGATAAGGAACGATTAAAGTCTTGGAAGGAGGGCCATCCAGCCGTCTAGCGGCTTCCAGCAGACTTGCCCGGTCCAAAGATTAACACTGAGCGAATCAATTAGACGGTTAGTTGGACCGGCTAATTGCGACGAGGATCGTGGAAGACGGAAAGTGTTTTAAAAGTCTCTCTGTCTCTCTCTCTTTTGGAGATACGTCGCGCCCGATAAATCCAAATTGCTCGCGTAAACGCGAGCTATGTACTTATAGGAAATGAAAGTCCCCTGAATGTACTTTACGGACTGCTGTATTACCCGTGTCTATCGTGCTGTAAACGCGATATTTTGCCGCAGCTGCGCAACTCGCCTTCGAATAAGTTCGACCTTGCGTGTTTTATCGCCGTATAAATTTAGATCTTCTGTTCCGAAGGCGATTTTATCGCGCCGCGCAGTCAGTCCGCGGCGAGAAATTAATTTTATGTTCGTCGTTCTAGATTTTATAAGCGCTTTCGTAATACTGCAGAAACCAGAAGGGAAAAAGACTTTTCCTTTTGTTCCAGATAGCATGCAAGGACGCGAGGCGCATTGTTCGGCGGTTACAGGGCGATGAGAAGCCTGAATGGAGTCAGAGGAAGCTTCAGAGCCCCCGGGGGCTGCCACCGATGTTCCGTTGACAGAGCAACGCAACCGGGTCAATCTTGTCGCTGCACTTAAGCCGATCTGAACCGCCACCCATCTTGCCATTTACACCAGATCTGTGTTTAGTCGCGGTGCTCTGGAGAGAGAGAGACAGAGAGAAATAGAGAACAGCTTATCCGATCAGATAACTTGATCGGATACGTCCAGGAGAGCTGAAACGCACACGGATTGAAACCGATATAGTGAAACCCATGCCAAAGATCTACTTACGCCAATCGATTTACACTAGGGAACCCCGACAAGCTTGATCGCGCGAAATCCCGAGAGAAGCGAAGGAGAGACGACTCATCTCGAAAACGTAACAGATCCAGGAGAAAGAGGCGAGACATCGAGATGGCGGCGCCGGTGATCGAAAAGAAGCGTTTCTTCTGCCGAGAATGGGCCTTCACGAAGCTGTCGCACTGCCTGGAGCAGCGGCCGCAGTCGAAGACGTGCGGTGCCCTGATCGTGGGTGGTCCGGGAAGCGGCAAGACGGCTCTCTGCGCCGAGCTGGCCTGGCCGTCGAACGGCGCCTCCGCACGGCATCAGCGGTCCCTGAATCGCCGCCTGCTGGCGCGACACTTCTGCCAGGCCAGGAGTGAGGCCTCTCTGTCGCCCGCTCAATTCGTGCGTTCCCTGGTGGCCCAGCTGCTGCAGGCGAGCTCGGACGGCGTTCATCATTATCGAGCATCATCCGTGCCGATCTCGTCGGCGACGTCCGCGACCGTGGCCGCGACCACCACAGCGATGCTCACGACGACAACGACCGCGATCACGACGACGACGGCGGCGGCGGTACCTGCGACGACGACGACGACGCCGACAACGACGACGACGACGACGATCGTCGCGACCGCGCCGCCTCTTACGTCCAGGGAGGCCATTGCGGAAGCCTACGCCGAGAAGCTACGAACCGATCCGGAGATCCAGGCCGCCTTGCAGCCAGACGTCCTGGACCGAGATCCGGAC
This sequence comes from Tetramorium parvispinum, assembly GCA_011638315.1. Classification (NCBI taxonomy): domain Eukaryota; kingdom Metazoa; phylum Arthropoda; class Insecta; order Hymenoptera; family Formicidae; genus Tetramorium; species Tetramorium parvispinum. The sequence continues at coordinate 9,214 of VBVR01000169.1, read as the reverse complement.
GACGCTTTGAAGAAGGCTCTGCTGTTCCCGCTGTTGGAGGTCGAGCCGCCTAAGAACTGTCTCTTCCTACTGGTGGACTCTATCGACGAAGGCCAGACGCTGAATCCACCGCAGACCGGCACCAGGGACTCCCGGAGAGAGAACGACAACGTCAGTCGTACAATAGCTGAATTGCTGGCTAATCATCACCATCTGTTCCCTCAGTGGCTCTTGTTAGTTTGCACCGCTCGACGGCAGAGTAAGACCATCTCGCGCATGTTCACCGGCTTTCGTAAGATCTCGCTAGACGATCTGAGAAAGTCCCAGGTCGTTAGGGACGTTCAGCAGTACATTCTCGCGCGGCTGGATCAGGAAGATGCACTCAGGTAACGATCATCGCACATTGCCACGTGCATTTGGAGCACTTAACTTCATCAATTATTTGTTGTTTGCTCGAACAGATTTATTTTCGAGAAAATAATTGATGAAAAATTCCATTATTTTTTATTGAAAAGAAAATGTATCTTAATAAAAGAATACATTAGATTGAGGTACTTAAATAACTTAGAAATGTTAACATTTTTTTATTAATAACAGCACTCAAAATTTATGTTTCAATCGACCGTGTTTGTCACTCGTAAGTAATTGTTTCGTTAATACGTCTATAAATTACTTTCACAGGCAGCACATCTCGCGCGACACGGCCGAGATGCTGAACCAGCTGCACATAAAGAGCAACGGCTGCTTTCTGTACCTGGAGAAAGTTCTCGACGGCGTGGCGGAGAACTTTATTGTTCTGCGCGAGGTGCGGGAGATCCCGGGAACGCTGAACGGCCTATACCTCTGGCTCTGCCAGCGACTCTTCAGCAGGAAGCAATTCAGCAAGGTGCAGCCTCTACTCAACGTCATACTCGCCGCCAAATTGCCCATCACTCAGGAGATTCTGTACGAGAGCGTGAAGACGGCCTGCGTCGGCATTACCGTGGAGGACTTTAATCGCCGGCTCCATTTGCTGCGCCGAGTGATATCGGTCTCGCGTGCCGGCGCATTGATGCTCTTTCACCACAGCTTCGCCGAATGGCTTTTGGACGTGAAGCACTGCACCCAAAAGTACCTTTGTTCGGCCACCGAGGGCCACGGCATGTTGGCGGCCTACTACACTCTACGCGGCCCCGAGCTCAATCCCGACCAGATATGCGTGCTGGCGCAACACCTGCAACGCGCGATAACGAGCATTCCGGTTAACACCACGTTGGACGTCCACACTCTTCAAGTGCTCTGGATGATCGGTAGTAATGCGCCGATCGAAGGCTGTTATCTAGATAGCTCCGAGTGTATTCTTTGGCCCAGGCAGGATGTTAAGCTCCTGAGATTGCTGATTGACACCGGTGCTAAGCCTTCTGAGAAAACGATCGACGATGACGCTAGCAAAGATGCTATTTCTTCTAGTCAGGTAGTATACTTTTATTGAAAGAAGAAATGCGTGAGAGAAACAGCTCGCTAATTGACGAAATAAATATACATTTGAGATATTTAGCACACGCTTAATATTTTATTCACAACGAGCGGTTGAAGTTTATTATGCATACGAATTCTGGACGTTTCTGGACATTTCTCAGGAAACTATGATAAATATAGTAATAATATCTAATCTCTAGTTTTGATAGAAACATAGCGGTTTCAGAAAACTGTGATAAAATATAATAATATCTAATCTTTCGGGGTCAGTATACTTTTTTTCATGATAAGAGAGAATAATATAACGCATAGAAACTTTCTCAAGTGTCATTAAATAACATTAATATGATATGATATGAGTCGTAATACATTCGACGATGCTATATACCATAGTTTACTAAATTTCCGAAATAGGAATTTTGTTATCGGAAATTGTAGTGAAAGAAAGTTTAATTTCACGTTTCTCACACAAAGGTTTCGCAAGATGTAAGCCCCATTGAGGAATCTCCGAGTGAACCATTAACAGAGCTTCTCGGTGAAAGCGGAGATATCAATCAAACAGACTCTTACGGACGAACGGTGTTGCACACTTTAGCTGCCGATGGCAATGCATCTCTGTTGGAATTAGCACTTGCAGCCTGTCCCCAGGTATGCGAATTACGTTCTCTCAAACTAATACAAATTAATTAAGCGAGCTACGATAGTGTCTCCTTGATAGATTATCAAACATGCTAAGATTGTCATTAATTATAAATCTGATTTTCACTTGTGCATTTTTTATTTTTTGACAAAGAAAAACTTAAATGGCAGTTGTCTGTTGAAAAAAACAACATCAAAAATATTAAATTTGCTTTCGTGTTTTTTTTTATGTGTTACTGATATTGAAATATTTTGATGAATTTTTGAATTTACGCAGGCAAAATTAGAAGCAGTCGACCGAAATGGACAAACACCATTGAACTTGGCCGCCAGGCATGGTTACGCGGACGTGGTGCGTGTTCTTCTAGCTGCCGGTGCGAGGGCGGATCATGCGGACTGTGACGGCTGGACCGCCCTCAGGGCCGCTGCCTGGGGAGGACATACTCAGGTATAATTAGATTAAGTGGCGAATGTCTAAGAACACATATGCACGTCTCATTAACTCCACGTTATATATAATATGCAAGAGATAGTCTCATTGAGTAAGATTAAATTGCAGGTCTCGCGAGTCGTAAATGAAACAGGTGTTTCTCACGAGTTCTGTTTCAGGTGGTCGAGCAACTTCTGAAGCACGGGGCTATGGTAGATTGTGCAGATTGGGATCAACGAACTGCGTTAAGAGCCGCTGCATGGGGCGGACACGAGGATATCGTTAAGGCTCTCTTAAAACACGGCGCGGACGTTAACAGAACGGACGACGAAGGTAGAACCGCTTTAATCGCCGCGGCGTATATGGGTCACAGCGAGATCGTGGAACATCTTTTGGACTTCGGCGCCGAAATCGATCACGCGGACAGCGACGGTAGAACTGCGCTCAGCGTCGCCGCGCTTTGCGTTCCTGCTAATCACGGATACGCGAAGGTTCGTATTAATATTCCGACATATGAATATTAGACAAATTTTGTATTAAACTATTTCGTGGCGAGAATCTCGTCCGAGAATTAATTAACTTTTAAATTAATTGATAATTTGTTGATACAATTCTGTCCTATATGGCCTGAAAATAATTTTGATTATATGTTAATTGTCTGTCGCAGGTAGTCACGATACTTTTAGAGCGAGGTGCCACTGTGGATCACGAAGACAAAGACGGCATGACTCCGCTGTTGGTCGCCGCATTCGAGGGCCATCGCGACGTTTGTGATTTGCTTCTGGAATTTGACGCGGATATGGATCATTGCGACGTCACCGGGAGAACGCCTTTGTGGGCGGCCGCGAGCATGGGACACGGATCGGTCGTCAAGCTGTTGCTATACTGGGGCTGCTGCGTCGACACTATAGACAACGAAGGCAGGACTGTTCTCAGCGTGGCCGCTGCCCAGGGCGGTACGGACGTCGTGAAGCAATTGCTCGCCAGAGGTAGAATTAGTTTAACTGGCGCAAGCATATTGTGCCCGATCTCTCTTTCTTGCGCGTTCTCTCGTTCTCTTCGTTATAAGTGTTTAAAGAGATGTAATTTCCACGCAAGGCCTAGACGAGCAACATAGAGACAATTCTGGCTGGACCCCACTACACTATGCGGCATTCGAGGGACACATCGATGTTTGCGAGGCATTACTGGAGGCTGGCGCGAAGATTGACGAGACGGATAATGATGGAAAGAGCGCTATTATGCTCGCAGCGCAGGAAGGCCACACGTCATTAGTAGAGAGGTTGCTGAAACAACATAATGCGCCTATAGATCAGCATGCCCACGATGGTAAAACTGCTTTAAGGTACTGTGTTGATGATAATCAATAATTTTACTAATAATTAAATACTTTATTATTTTTAAGATAAAGAAAATCATTTTAAATTTATCGATAAAGAGCTATTATCTTTCACATTGTAATTTAAATAATCATAAAATATAAGTTATCATTTATATATGCATTTAATGTCTTTTGGGAAAAAAATGACTTTTTTTTTAAGATATATTTAATTGTCTGTTGTCTTTTATAATAATTAATAAATAATTACTAAATCAAATTATTCTAAGAGCAAATAAGATTGATATTTTTAAAATAAATTATCTCTCGTATTATAGGCTCGCGGCTCTAGAAGGACATTACGATACCGTGAAGATATTATTATCTCATAATGCTGATGTTAACGCGAAGGATGCAGATGGAAGAAGCACTCTCTATATACTTGCGTTAGAAAACAGATTAGCTATGGCAAGGTTTCTGCTAGAACACGCGAACGCGGACATAGAAAGTAGAGATTCAGAAGTAAGTAATTGTCATTCGTGTTATATAAAAGAAGATACTCAATAATTATTTACTATTTTAATATCAAAAATGACTCGCGCCTTACATGTAATTCGCCTGGAAAAATTTGTAATTACTGGTAATCTATAGGGCAGAACATCATTACACGTAAGCGCTTGGCAAGGACATGTGGAAATGGTAGCGTTATTGCTAACCGAGGGTGCAGCCAGTGTGAATGCTTGCGACAATGAAAATAGGACGCCGCTTCATTCGGCCGCTTGGCAAGGACACGCAGCGATCGTCAGACTGCTTTTGGAACACAGTGCCACTCCCGATCACACTTGTAATCAAGGTGCAACGGCTTTAGGTATGTTATGAATAATCTCTACAATTATAAATAAGATATGTATTAACAATATGAAAATATTGTTTTATAATTTGGGTATCATTGTTATAAAACTGAGGCATGGTAGCTGATAGAAGAAATGATTTGCAGGTATAGCTGCTCAGGAAGGACACGAGCATTGTGTCCGAGCGCTTTTAAACCATGGAGCCGATCCCAATCATTCTGATCACTGTGGACGTAATGCCATTAAAGTAGCCGCTAAAAGCGGTCACGATACAGTTGTCAGGCTATTAGAAGAACATTCTGCGAATCAACGCAGTTTGAGACCCGGCATTAATGGAGGTCAATTGTCACTCTTGTTTTCTGTTAACTTGTAGTCAATACTTAGGAATATTCGGGAAAAAGATACAAAATATCATTCTCTCTTACAAGAGATAACAAAATTCAAATTGTGAATTTTGAAATTTTAATATAAATTTCACTTTTCTTGTAATATAAAATATACCTGTGATATAAAAGTGTCTGTAACATAAAAAGAAATATTTTACAATTACAATATTAATCAAAATTTTTTGTGATATCGAAAATGGAAACAATAATGTTATATATAATTTCCAGGTGGTAGCAGTAGTGCTACTTCCGTTACATCCAATTCAACGGCCGAGACTAAACCTTCGTCGGCTATTCTGAATCCTCTGTCAACGCAATACAGCCCAGCAGAATCGCCAGATTCAACGAAAAGACGTAGTTGTGTTTCTCTAGGTAACAATTCGAGCAACAGCAAATCGAGCAGCAATTTAACCGGTAGCACTAAGAGCGATCAAGGAAAGTTTAATCAAAACTCGATGGTCAATTGTCAGGTAATTAAAGTATACGACAGCTTCTACGGCGCTCGCTTATTTGATGAAATTAAAGCGATTTCATGGCTATAATTAATTATTTAACTTTTATAAAACTTACAAATTATTTAACTTTTTCTTATTTTTATAATTTTAGACACCATTATCTTTCACACAACAACTTCAGCAATGCTCAAGGGGAGCAAAGAGTCGGCCACTCAGCAAATTGTTGTCACCTTTGAAAAGCGAGCCGCAGAGCCCGATATATGCCTCACCTCCGCACTCTCCGTTAAGTGACAGCCTTATTCCTTACTCACCTACAAACACGAGTCCACCTAGTGCGCAAACGGCAGTCAACGTGATACAGAGTCAGCTGGGCGTATCGTTGCTGACAACAAATCCAAATATGCCATATAAGGCGCAAATAGGAGGGTACAAACATACGCCGGTCATCTACGAGCCTATCAACATCAAAACTGAGATTATCGATAGGAACAACATTAGCAAGCCGTTCGAACTGACGAATGAAATGTTAGGCTTGAACATTGGAAAGGATAAGGAGAACGGGCATGAGGACAAACGAAATTCGGCCGACACGCATTTTACGCGAGACACTCATATGAGAATAATATTGGGAAACAGCGGCGCTGGCGTTGGTAGAAGCGTCAAGCACGTTTCGGATCACACACCTGGAAGGTAAGCAGTTGATAAGAAACAAACCATATAGGTACACAAGTTATAAGCACTGTACTTATAAGCACTAACATTCCAATTATGTTTATCACAGCGTACAATTAACATTTTCTCATCGTGAAACGTTTTTGTTCATCCACGAGACTGACATCAGACTATATTTTAGAAATTGCAAATTATTTATAGCACGCATCCACAAGCGAGTCATGCACATTTGTCTTGTGTTACACACACGTGTACATCATCCACAAAAATCATACGTACATAATTCCATCCTCTCAATCGAAATTTTATCAAGCATACTTATTATCTTAATTTTTTTCAATGCAATTCTTTAGACTTTGCAGAAATCACAATGGTCGTGTAAGGAAGACACACCGCTTCATGAGCGATAGGCTCTCCTTCCTTTTTCAACCCTCCCGAGCGAAAAAAGATAGAATATGTAGTCCAGGAGGACATACGACAATGTTAGACATATCTTTCATGCTATGTATTAATTGGTTATTAATATCATTTACTTAAAATCGCCGACCACAGGCACAAACATGATTATATGAGATATCTGTCTTTTGTTTCTAAAATCTTGATACATTATTATTTTTCTTTTTGACTTACATTTAACTTTTCACGTCAGCTCTTCGATGAAATAAAATAATGTACATATATATTATTCATATAAGCACATTTTGTATAAAGTATTATTATATTTCATTTCAGTGCAAGTAATGTGAAACCAAAGCGTAATGGCTTGGTATCTAACCCAGCCATGAGATTAGTAGCGGGCGTTAGAAACGGAATTGAAAATGCTACAAATAGAAATAAGCCTATTACAACGCGAGTAAATGGATTTCAATGGAAGGCGGAAGCGCGCAAGGAAACACCCTTGTAGGGACAGGTATTGTCTATTCTTTATTTAATTAATTAATAATTTTCTTCCATCGTGTATGATACTAGCAATAAACTGCAAATTAAACAAGAGCAAATGATTCGGTATCACTCCAAATTGGTCTAAAAAGTATTTTACAAAATATAGTTTGCATTTAAATTTAGTCGTGCCAATTTACTATCGTCTTTATAAAATATTTAAAAAATTTCAAATTTATATTCTACTATTTTTTAAATAATTGAAGCTTATTATTTATTAATCATCTATTACCAAATCTTACATAATGAACAATTAAGTAGTCTATATTAAATGAATATAATTATGTAAATTATATGAAATACAGTAAAATCTATTTGTTTTCTCTTTGTTACAGGCTGTATCTTATGGATTGCCTCGACGAAGAGCCGCGAGCCAACACCGTGGATGGCGATATGTCGCAAACAAAAAGCGAAAGTCAATAAACAAATTTTTCTCTGTTTATTTGAGCAAAATCAAATTACCTCAAATAAAAAGGAAGAGGAAGGAAGAATGAATATTCTGAATTCACGACATAAGGGACGGAGATCGCGTAGCACACAAAACCAAATATTAATTTGCATAGGGAAAGTATATGTAGACATAGATATGTAAACTTACGAAACATGACTTTGTATAAATATAATGTTAATGGAATTATTTACTGATCTCACTAATGAAATACGCGCATACACATATACATATGCTTTCGTATTGAGTGTGTGTATGTGTATGTCTGTATGTGACGCTTATACAGAATATCGCAAACACTGCCCAGTCTCCGAATCACGCTGATTTTAGAGAAGAAGCTACTTCGGTTTGCAACAGGGCGTAAGAGAGAAAAGTCACTAAAATTTGTTATCGAGAGAAATTGATCAGCTTTTGAGATATTCTGTATATATACTTAAAAAAATTATTATTAAAATCGTGAAGAAAGAGAGAGAGAGAGAGAGAGAGAGAGAAGAAGAAGAAGAAGAAGAAGAAGAAGAAACTTTAGTCGTGATGTTAATGCCAGAATAGACGATAAAGTTTTAATGATGAAAATTTCTTCAGAAGACTGGATGCAAACAGAATGCATATGTGATCTTTTAATGGGTAACTTTAAACTGAGAAGAATTGTAAAGATATGTATAAATTATATTAAGAGAAGACGTTAAAAAAAAATGATATTACGAACTTATTACAAATACGTAACGTTATGGCCTGAAAATGAGGAAACGTGTGTAAATACCCCCCTCGTAATGTCTCTCGCAACATATTTATTATACTGTAATAGGTGCGAAATAAATAAAACTAGAAAAGAATATTACACGTAATTACCAGCGTAATTATTCATCACTTTATATTATCGTGACTATCATCGCATTTCTGCATGATATTCCATCCAATAATAAATCATTCAAGTTGAATGTGGTGATAAGTTGATTTATGATGATATTATCACAGAAGATAATGCATTTCTCTTATATTTCTTAATATCAAATGAATTAAAAATTTAATAGTGAATAATATGAAGACATCGTAAAAATAGTACGATAATAAAATAAATTTTTTTACATGAATAATTGCAAGATTAAAACATATTCATCCAAGCGGACCGTTTGATTCGAGTTCTTGAAGTAATTTTCTAATTATCTTATTATGCTATTTAACCGTATCTTCCCGTTGTACTACTAATTTTGTCTTTTCTTTACTTGCCGTGCACATTCCTTCTAGTGCAGTTCTAGACTTTAAAAGTAAAGTAGCGAATAGCAAGAGGCAAAAGTAAATTACTACCGACATCGAGACATAGTATCTGTTCATTTGCCAAAGTATATTTGCTTAAATAAAACGGTTTCTGATAAAAGAGTCTGTCGTCTTATTGTTAGATAATACATCTTGATAAGATTTCTTAACATAGTGTTTCTTCAATAGATCATTCAGTATTCTTTAAATTTTCTTAAGCTCAAGTTATTTTTATAACGCTTATTATAATGTATGAAAAATTCTCACATTCTATGAATTATATAACGTAATTATTGTGTGTGTGCTATAATACAGCGTGTTCTGCAGAATCAACTACAATGTCCAAATTAATACTTTTGCTGTCGAAACAGAAATTGATAATAAC